>JBBMEF010000014.1:1546162-1559473 GCA_037832685.1 Sicyos baderoa | reverse complement strand
AAATGTATGATATATATATATATATATATATATATATATATATGTGTGGGACAACTTCCCCTAACTACATGATTTTTACGATATATAATCTCTCTCACGTGCTATATACTACAAAAATGTTATAATTTTTAATATATTTTTAATTTCTAAACGTTCACATATTTGGTTTAGCTTTTGAAAAACTTAATTATAAAAACACTATGTTTGCTTGTTTGCTAATGATTGTAATTTGTGGATTTTAACAATGGTTAATTTTGTAACATGAATTTCTTATTTCGTATTTGTACCACTTGAATTTTTAATAGAAACGAACAATCATATTAATCTCAATTATGGTTAAATTCTATCTCTATATATAGAATTTGAAAAATGAGTTTCTCAAAAAAAAATAAAAAATAAAAAAAATAATCTAAAACTCTAATTTTAGTTAAAAGAAAAATTAATTTAAAAAACAACTATTTTATTGAATGGAAGAATAGGCTAACTTTTATCTTTATTCTTCATTGAGTTGCATTTTGTCTAAAGGAAACCTCTTCAAATATTGTGCTTAAAATTGGATTATACACGTGCATAGTTGGGTTACATGACCATTTAAGAGATACCACACCTTGTTTTAGATTAAAAAAAAAGGATTTGAATCCTCACAAACCTCTAATCTTTTGGTTAATGACATATATCTATGTTTTGATTAGCTTAGTTAATGTTTTTTTTAATGTAATCCATTAGTTTCATTATCTAACATATCAACTAAAAACTAGTCATAATTAAAATCACATTAAGTCATTTAAATTCTTGAAATTTGATTTCATGTGACACATTTTGATAATTCAGTGGATACCCATTACTGAATTGGGCTGGATCATAATGTTCCCAACCACTGGGCCAGCTTAGCCCACCCACTCAGTGCTAAAATGACTAAATTCATTTGAATATATTCTATAACTATGGGAGGAAATTAGGAAATTAAAGATTTGGTCCTAATCCTGATGCTTAAATAAATCTCTGTTATTTGTAACTACTGAAGTAAAGGAGGTAATTATCCAATCAGTAGAGATTAAATTCTCTTTTAAACCATAGAGACTAAATGGATCAAGTTTATAATTTATCCAAAAAAAGAGAAATATTTAGGTCATGTCTGGGCATGACCTAAATAATAATGTCCATTAAGATACACCACATTTTACTTTATTTTAAATTAAAAAAGTAAAAAGAGAAAGAAAGAGAAAAAAATAGTTTGTGGCCCATATTGGACCACATGTATGATCATTAATATTTAGGTCATGCCCGAGGATGACTAAATATTTCTCAAAAAAAAAAAATCTATGTATTCATTCAGATTATTAGACAAAAAGAGGAGCATTTAATACCTGCTTCCCATGACCAAAAAGAGGAGCCTTAAATATATAATCACCAAAGTTTTCCCCTTTGCTATTCCCACTTTACCTGCTTCAATTCACAAACAGTTCAAAAAGTTTAACATCACAGATTCACAAACAAAAGAATGATACCAACTGATAGTTTCCAATCACAAAGACCAAGTTTCGTAAAGTATGTGATTCGAGCGGTTTGACTTGTTCGAACAACACCCTACTTGCTTTACAACGTTCGCACTCACAACATTCAAATGACAAAGTCTAGTTCGACTAAAATTACAGTCCAAGATTCAAGTTCCTCGATGTCAACTCATACTTTTACGGATCACAATCCATGGACAACATTTCAAGACTTAATGGATGCAGAAAACAAATAGTGCCAAGAAATGACAATCTAAATTTGAACTGAACATTACTGATTCTTCCTATCTCTAGTGAAACAACACAGTTATAACAGGACTCAAAACTGTCAACTTTCGGATCAAAAGGAATGCGTAAGAACTTTCCTGCACGAGAATATAAGAACATAAACAGTTGTTTCCAAAGAATTTAATCCACCGACTCCGAGTGAGCTCAAGCCGAGCGCTTCAAGTAGCAGAGAGTTTGCTTATTCTATCAAGATTGCAGATTCTCAAGACTTATGCATTCCAGACTCTGTAAATGTCCATAAATATTCCCACTAAAAGCACAAAAGTGGGACTAAAAAGTCATCAAATATTGTTGAAAAATATTTCCAGTCATTGCCTCCTCAAGTCACACAAATTTTGGAAAATTTGGAATTGAGATATCAGTTTACGTCATCACATTCAAGATCAATTCTTGGATGTTTGATAACCAACAATTATTGGTTTCTTTCTAGTTTTTAAAAATTATGTTTGTTTTTCGCTATTTCTTTCCATTGTTTTCATTTTTTTTGTGAGGAAACAATGCTTAACAAAATTTCAAAAAACAAAAACAAATCTTATTACCATGACTAAATACCTACCTTGAATTTCGAAAACATTTGTGGAAAGTAAATAACAAAAATAAAAACATACGTCAAAATAGTGTTTATAAGCTTAATTTTCAAAAAGTAAAAGCTAAATTAATATCAAACACGGCCTTATGGTTTCTTAGAATAATGCAGAGTGAAGCCCCCAATATCTGAATATTAAGAAATAATAATTAAAAAAAAACATAATCAAAATTCAAATGAAAGAAGAAAGTACCAGGAAATAATCCCCAACAATGAGAAATGACAGTCTGCAATTCTCCAAAACTGTTGAATCAGTTCAGAGAAATATCATCAATTTGACAACTATTCTTGAAGTTCCTCAACGATAGATTCCACAAAAGTAAAGGCAAAACCATGAGAATCAGTCATTTTCATTGTCACCTTTCTAACTTTACATGCTAGATGTAGGCGACGTAAAAATACTCGAATACAGACTCTCCCTCATTACTCGCATAACTAGAAACATATGAACAGCAGCAGTTTAACAATTCATAATCTTCCAAACCTGATAAAAGTAGTTCAGATTATAGCAGCCAATTAATGCAATCCCGACACAGTTTCATTTTTCTTTAAGTCGAGGGTAATGCGCTCGTTTTCAAGCTTCATCCTCTCATTTATCATCCTCAATTTTTCCAGCTCACGGTCTTTTTTCTTGTTGAATCTCTCCCACTTGAACTTCTGATTCTCCAATTCCAACATTTCAACTTGAATTTGAAGCTTCTGATCTTCCATCTCAAGTAAGTGAAGCTCCATCCACTGCTTTTGCGACGTAAAAGCTTTCATACTTTCGGTTTCTATGTGAGCTGTATCGGATTGAGGAAATTGTGTTAGAGAATTCAAAGAATTTCCACAGGCATGGGGATCGTCATGGTCCTCGTCTCGTCTTAGCCTCTTCACTGGGCCTTCTAATCCCCCAAGCGCTTGCCTGTTGTCCCCAAGGGGTGCAAATTTCTCCTCAAAATCATCATGTTCCTGAGATTCCCCATGTTCATTTTCATCAAAGTCATCATTTTGGTATCTCCTAGGCTCATCATTATCATGATCATCCCTTTCTCTTAAAGCCAATTGCAAAGAGCGCTGCAAAGCAGGATCATGAGGCAGATGAAGTCGATTCGAATTATGATACGAACACATCTCCTCATAGAACAGTTGCTTCGAGTTCAAAATTTTTCTCACATCATCCTTCTCTTTGTCAGTTAAATAATCAATGACATCAAGAAGTGCAGGGTTCTCAACAACCTTGCAAGAAGTGCCTCTCCCAATAACATCATTGAGCCTCTTATACCTCTTATTGAGGCCATTAAATTTATCCTCACACTGCTGGGGGGAAACTTGATAACCCCTTTCAGCCATGACCTTTGATACCAATTTCCATTTACCTTTCTTATGTATAACTTGAGACTTTCTTCTTCCACTCCCTTCAAAATCTAAAGTAACATCATCTCCTATATAAGACACTGTTGTGATCAAAAGCTTCACCATTGCATCCGTCCACTTCACGCGATGCCACATCGATCCCTTACTCGGCTCGTCATGAGCATCAATACCCTCCTCAGTAAAGCTCAGCTCGTCACCGTCGCCGGGCGAGTTTCGCGACCTTTCTCCCTTGTCATAATATGGCAAAGACATGGTATGAGAGTGTTGAAGCTTAAACGATGCTTGGAGATTGATGTCTCCATAAGAGGGCCCTCCTGGAATAAACCCTCCTTGTGATAAACCCCATTCCATATTTCATAATCTATCATCCATAAAGTTAGAGAATGGGGAAAATGAAGCACACCCAGATGGGGATTTCAGCAGTAAACAAATCCCATTTGCCCAAAAACCAAAAGAAGCAACAGAAATGAACCCCAAAAGAATCAAATGTTTGGAATAAGAACGAGCGAATACAAAACCCCAAAAAGGGGATTGACCCTTGAAAGCAAATGAATGGAGAAAGCAGTAGAAAGAAAGACTTATCTGAGGAAAACCCGGCAAGAGCTGAAAGGCCAGAAACGAGGAAGAACAAAGGAAATGGTGGAGCTGCGCTAGTTGGGCGTGGGGTTTTGAGATTCGAAAAATGTCAAAATTAGTGGGCGAAAGAACCGATCACATGAGCCAAAGCTTTGATTTTGATTTTTTTTTCTTTAAGCTGATTTTGATTTGGTGAAGGTTCAATGAATGGAAGGATATATATGGTGGGTCATTTATTTGAAGGACTCACAAAAACCTTTTTTTTATTGTTGGCTGCTGCAATTTCAACTGTTTTTTTATTCCCTACTTTCTTTTTTTCTTTTTTTAAGTGGTTCGTTTATGAGTAAAGTTTTTTTTTTTTTTTTCCCGAAAAATTACTTTTTTTTAGTTTCTAAAATCTGGTTGAATTTTTATTTTGGTCTCTATATTTTAAAATTCAACATTTTTATTTTTAATATTTCAATAATTCTCAATTTTAATTATTTGATTTACAGAATCGTTAGTGAGATAGAAAGTTACGGAGCCAGAACAGGATAAATTTAATTTTATTCCTTCAAAAAAAAAAATCAATAGCACATTTTATTCCTTTTATAAAATTTAATTTTAAAAATTACTTGAATAGAAAGTGGCGGAGCCGAAACATGATAAATTTGGCGATTATAATGTTTCCTTATGGGATCTCCTCGGCGATGCTTATACCCATCGCCACCGTACTGAGTCGCTTAGGGCCGTTGGAGTTGATCCTGCTTTGAACTGAATTTAGCTTTTTGCTAATTGGGAAAATCTTTGACTGTAATTAAGAAATAATGTTGTGTTAATTCTATTCAAGTAATTTTTTAAATTAAATTTTATAAAATGAATATAATGCAATTGATTTTTTTTTTTTTTTTTGAAGACAGTCATCCTATTTGCTCCATCTAAAAATCTGAAATATTAAAAAGTTGGTACGTGACTTTTGATTTTCCCTTTTAATTATTATTTTTGGAAATAAAATCCATCTAAGCATCATATTAACCACATCATCATTTTTATATTTTAAAATTAATTTAATCATTATCCTTAGACAGCATTCCATTATCTCACTAATAGTTCTGTTATCTTAAGGACTAAAATTAAAAATTATTGAAAAGTCAAGGGTAAAAATGTTGGATTTTGAAATATATGGACCAAAGTGAAATTTCAATCAAAAGATAAGGACCAAAAATGTAGTTTTCTCTTTTTTTATGAGTTTTTTTTTTTTTGAAAATCATTTTTTATGAGCTGAACAGTTATTCTTTTGTGTGTTTTTCTCTACCAAAATAATAATAATAATCATGAGAAAAATAAATTTAAATTTCTAATCTCATCCTCATAAAATATATAAAAAAAATATTTATCAGAGACTCTCCTTAAAAATTATTCACATGTATTTAAGGATGTAAGTATTTCTCAAAGATTCAAAAAAAAAGAAAAAAAGTATTCCTCAAATTTAATATATACGTAAGTTATAGTCCTATTTTATGTTAGTCAAAGTTTTTAAATATAAAAAATATTTGGCCTTTTTAATTCAACTAGATGGTAAAGTAGGTTTTGTTAAAAAAAAAAAAAATGGTAAAGTAGAAATTAAATACCTCAAATCATTATATTTTTTATCCTTTATTTTTTTAATTCAATTTTTTTATAAATATTTTCATCGGTTTGAATTCTAACCATAGTTTTTTTTATTTTTAAATACTATATTAATAGAGTTGCCGTCTTAATTTTTGTTTAGAGCAAATTGCCGTCTTAATTTTCAAACTATAATTTACTAACACAAATTTAAAGTTTTTTTTTTGTTTGTACATGAAATAACATTGTATTGTACATGCGATCAAAATGATATTTGAATGAGCAAAATAATTAAAATGAGAAATAATACAATCGGATCGGATCCTAAAATACGTGGGTCGGGTCGGGTGGCCATGAACAGTGTAGCCATTGAAGGCGGCAATCATCAAAAACCTAAATTCTTCGGTGGGTGAAATCAGAGGTTGGAGAGAACGAAAATGGCGACCGAGGAAGAAAGCACCGTGAAGGAGCCGTTGGATCTCATAAGGTTAAGCCTTGACGAGCGCATTTACGTCAAGCTCCGATCTGATCGCGAACTCCGCGGCAAACTCCATGTACATATTCCTTCTCCACCATTGATTCCTCTTTTTCCTCTCTGTTTCTTTTCTCTAACCATGAATCCACTGCCCCTAACCGTTTTATTTTCGGTATTTTTATTTTTTTTCGATCGAATGAAGGTTTTGGAAAAACTAGGGTTTTTGTAATTTCGGTTTTTGAATAACTAGGGTTTTTGTCATTGATTGAGGTTCTTGTGGTTTTTCCTTGAAATTTGCTTACATTCATTTTGGTGGATAAGGAGATGTCTTAGTTTCTTGCAATTTGAAAATACCCTGTATACTCCTGAGTTTGGATTGGTGTAACGCAAGGGTGAAATACCCTAGGGGCGACCCAGTGGTTGAGTGCTTGGGGGTGTGCTTCCCTTGAGTTTCCACTTTCGAGGGGGCGATCCTAAACCCTTACATTGTCTCCGGGTGCTTGCCTCAATTTAGTTTTTGTTTTATACATGTGACTATCTGGGCCAGCTTTCGCGCACCTGACTAATGTCATTGGGCATACCGCCTGACCATACAACATTTGGATGCCAAAGAAACCCTTAGGAAATTAATTCCTAGGTAGGTGGCTACCACCCCCAAGGCCCTCTTTGACCAATTGAGCCTTTCCATGATGCTTGGTGCCTCCAGTTTAGTGGAGGGAAGCTCTAAGCTGCCGAGTCATAAAAAAAGGCAAGGACGATTATTTTAGTGTGGTCTTCTTCTTATCTATGAAGCACAGACACGGACACGGAACACGGATACAGACACGACAGGACACGGCGATACGCCATTTTCTAAAAAACTAGGATACGGATACGTCGAGGATACATTAACTTTTTTTTAGTAAATATGTAAATTTAGCATAAAATACTAAATGTACTCTACTAAAACACATATAATGTGAAGTTAATTACAATGAGTATTGATAATGCATGTCTCGTGGGAGGTGGTGACAAATGAGTATTTTAGAAGATGGAGATGCATTTTTTTTCATGAAGTGAAGAGGGAAAGGTGGTTGGTTTTTTTGTGAAAAATGAGAGAGATGATTTTTTTTTTCTTTTACCTTTTTATTATTTAGTTAACTACAATATTAGGTATTTCGGATACGAGCTTTAAACATTTGGGCTTAAAGACCACACATGTTTATAAGATGTGTCCAAGGTGTGTCCGAGATGTGTCCGAAGTGTGTCCGATTATTAAAAAAATAATAAAAAATAAGGATACGTAAAATGGTGTGTCGGACACGTGTCCGAGAAGAATCCGGAAGAATGTGTGTCCGATACGTGTCCGACACGGATTCTTGCTCCATTTTGAAGTGTCCGTGCTTCATAGCTTCTTATAATACCATTATATGAATGGGAAATGTGTTTCTTCCCAGTTGAGCCTTCAAATGTTACAATATCAAGTATAGAGTCTGCTCATTTTTTAGATTTATTTTCATTCTCACAGATTTTTTCCTATTCACACCCATCGATTTGGTGCTAAATTTTCTTAATTAGTCATTAGAAACTGATGTTCTAAGTGGAGGAGACCTTGTTATTTTAACAAATCCCTGTTGCAATGTTGAATATGATTAATGGCTGACCTGTTGACTCTTGTATTTCATTTTTATTTTTCAAATGCTATTGCGAATGCTGAACTTTTAAGCTCTGATTACAGTGTTTCTTCAATTCTATTATAATTGAGATTTGTCTTTCATGGAGTTCAACTGCTTTTTTATTGCCGGCAATCTTGCTTTTCAGGCTTATGATCAGCATCTTAATATGATTCTTGGTGACGTTGAAGAAATTGTTACAACAGTTGAAATTGATGATGAGACTTATGAAGAGATAGTTCGGGTATGCTCATCTTGCATTTTCTCTCCTAGTTTTGTTTGTTTCTTTTTAATACATATATTAGCTTACGTGCATAACTATTATTCTCCTGAGACAAATCTAGCAATATTTGGTTGTTGAAGAAATCTATAGGAAGTTAATTTTTAGGTAGATGGCCACCATGAATTGAATCTTTATAATCTCTTAGCTCTCGAAGATCTTCTTGATCACAAGGTCAACCCATGATGGTTAGTTTTTTCTCCCCTTGTTTTGATAGGACAGGAGAATGATTCATATAAAAGAAAGTTCAAGAAAAGGGAAGGAGAAACAATCGAGTCTTGCATGTGGATTTTTTTGTTAAAGTATTGGTATTTAACTCGAAGTAGCTTCATGCTAGTCGGTTTTATTAACACTAACTTAATTAACTTGAAGCAGCTCCATGCTATTAAACGCTGATTCTGCGAACACTTAAATTACTACCATGACTCAGAAAAAACTACCATGTGAAAGATAATTTAGAACACTCCTAAGTTGGTCTCATTTTAAAGTAAATCAGGTGGGTTTTCAGAAATGAACACTGCACTAGAAGTCTTAAATGAAATAAATACCTATAGGCTATAACTTATAGCTTATAAGTCTCAAACCAAAGTAAAGTAAGATAAACTTACCTCCGAGTCCCAAAGCTGGTTCATCAAATCTATTCATAATTTTTATGATAACTCGAGTATTTCTGCTGTGTACTTCAATTGAGCTTTCATATATTGATCGATTTTCTTTTCCAGACATCCAAGCGTACGGTCCCGTTTCTTTTTGTTAGAGGAGATGGTGTCATATTGGTTTCTCCTCCGCTGAGGACTGTTTGAGTTTAAAGATTGGAAGTTCGCTTGTGAGCATCCTGCACGGGAACTTCTTGTCAAGTACTCGACGCCATTCATAGACTAGCCTTATTTTTAAGTTGGTATGCATGTTGTATTCTGTTACATAATTGGTTAGTTGTTTTTATATCTTTTAGGTTTAATTGTAGTTTATGACATTTAATTGACTGCACAAATTGAAAGCCTTTATATTTTGTTTAGAATGAAAGGGGCCTGTAAGGACAACTTGACATCATGCATCTAAGCCACAAAGTTGTTATTCAAGCCAGAAAAAAAAAATGTTTTCATGTGTTGTATTGTTGAAATCATTTGTTTTTCAAGTAGTTGTTCAAGCTAATGATTATTTATTTATTTATTTAATATTTTTATAAGGACTAGCTTACACATCTCAATTATTCCAATGTAGTAAAATATCAATTAGTTGTCAGACAACTCTTTAGAAAATGAATTTTTATGGCCACTATAAATGGAACCAAAAAATTAGGCCCATGGATAACCTTTTATTTTTGTTTTTTGAAATTTAAGTCTAATTTCATTTAAATTTCCTACATTTTCCTACAATTAGCTTATACATGTTCCGATTTTAGTTGATTGTATCAACTCCTTCACATTAGACCATGATGCTGATAATTGATGTCACAAGCAAGTTATTGAGCAGCATCATGAAAGAGAGACGGATAGAATCTTTTCCTTTCCTCTGCCCCAACCAAGCCTCCTCCTCCTACACTATTGGATCTTTCTCCATCACTTCTGATCCATTACCCTTCTCTAAGAACAACTGTGTAAATAGTTCTGGGCATTGCGAGTTCTGGTTTCCAAGAGACCAATTCTATTTCCATTGACTTTCTTTTTCCACCATAGTTCACAACTCCAAACGTATCTGCCCGAGATTTTGCCTTACTTTATTAAGCTTTACGACATTTCGTCTCTGTTTCGAAGCCATCTTAAGCAACTTCGCCAATCGCTCAACAAAAACAGGCTCCTGCATTTCTTTGACATCTTCCTCTTCAACCAAAGCCATCATCCTCTTCGTCAGCTGAAAGTAGTGCTCATCGTTGCGTAGATAAACTTCGAAGCAGCAAGGGTACTTCTTCATCCAGTTAAGGGCTTTGCCTTGAAGGTCAAGGGTTTTATACTTCTTTTGGAGAAAATTTATGGGTGCGGTCTGATTGGGGAAACTAAAACTAGCGAGGCTTATTGTCTTCTATTAAAGTAGTGAACACAATCCGTAGGAAAATAAACATGCTACAAGGAAATTCAGGAAGGAAACGAAGTTTGAGCAAATTGGCTGTTCAAGTTCAACAGTTTCAGAGAATCCTTAGGTTATAAAAGCACATTACATTTTGCTTTGACGACCAGATCAATAAACATAATTCATACAACATAATTTTTTAAAAAAACTAATGTTTACAATATTTAGAGCAGTGTCAACAGAAACAAACTAACAAATTATATTTAGAGCAGTATTATAATCTGCATAGAGAAATCACCATAGAATTTCATGGATTTCGTTTGAAAATTCTAGTCTGGAACAGGAAACGATATCTTACTTTTGATCTAAATCAATTATCATTTTAACTCTAAACTTCCCACATAAGTAAAATCAATGCTTTGCTACCTAATTTAGTCATAGTATCAGCCAGCAGATTAACAGAACCCGGTCAGAAAGAAAAAACAAAAAAAACAAAAACAAAATCAGAATCAGAATCAAGAAGATTTGCAAAATAATCACAAACCCACCAAACATATTCAGTACCAAAACAAAATAAGAAGTTCAACAAAAATTGATAGTCAAATACAAGGGGAAAAGGAAAGGAATAAACCCATAATCAAAACATATTGGTAAATATTCCCGCAAAATGAATTCGAATTCAAAGATGAGAACTAGAAAAACCCAGAGATTGGAAAGGATTAAGAACAGAACAGAAATTTAGGGTTTGTACCTGTATAATTAGAAGAAGAACGTGATTGTATTGGTTTCAATCGCCCGAAATGGTGACTGCTTCGGATCGGAGCTGCATTTTAGGCAAAGGAAGGAGAAGAGCTTTGCGCCAAATTTCGGCCCATAGTTTCTTGGGCTTCTGTTTTCTTTCTAATTCGGCCCACCAAGTTTTTTTTTTTTTTTTTTTAAGAATTAATCCAATCTATAAAATAATTGCAAATAAAAAGGAATTCACAAATATAATTATTGGATATAAGATAAAATATATATATATATATGTATGTATGTATAGCATTATTGAGTAAATAAAAATATCAAGTAATATATAAAAAATTGATGGTTCAATTTGAACTAAAAAAAAAATAGTTTAAGGATATATGTTATTAGATTTGTGTTAATGTTAGCTTTAATTATATTTTTTTTTTAATTTTAAATGTTATTCAATTTCTAAATATTAATCATGAATAAATTTTTAGTAGAATAAATATAGAGATTGGAATTTTAAGTAATTCTTGAAAGCAAGTGAGTCTCATTCCCTTTGAATTTTGGAAACTAAAATTAGCAAAAACAAATCTACTAATGAAGCATCTAGTTTGATTTTAAATTTTGGAATCTTGGCATCAAATAAAGTAACAAAAATCCACTCATTACTCTAATTATTATTTTCATTTTTATCTATGCCATCTTAGATCTCTAATCAATTAGTCAACACACATTCTTCATTTTAGTTATAATTTAGCATTAAAAAAATCATATGATATTAAAAAATATATATTAATCGATAAATTTGATTAATCAAACTTTACTATCACTTGTAGTCTTCCAATAAAAGATAAGTTGTAACATTGGTAATTACAAGCTATATTAATTTATAAGATTAAATTAATATATTTAGCTATTCATTGAAGTTCATGTACTAATCAACACATATGGTTTTCTTCTCGATCTTTTCAAGAACCCAAACTACAAAAAAAAAATAGTTTTTTTTTTTAATAAATAAAATTGTACACGAGAAATAATACACTATAAATTCTCGGATCTTAGTTTAAACTCTATTAATTAAAATGAAAAGTATAATAGTATTTTTTTTAGAAGAATTATAGTCTATTTATTTGTTGAGTATTATATATTTCAACCAATAAAAATAGAGCTATGGCCTAAACTAATGTTTCACTTGATTTTTTTTGAAATCATGTTTCACTTGATTTTAAATACCAATCCTAAACATGTTTAACTCAAATTAAATATTCTAAACTGACTATAATTTAATTGATTAAGAAATCATTCACTAAAAAAATATAATATTCAAACCTTCGCTCTAATTTGTTGATAGTTTTTTATTTTTTTTTAAAAAAAGGAAAAAAGATAGAGAATTAAAATTTTGTTGTATAGAATAATATATTTTTAAGAGTGTAACAACATGTAGGTGTCTGGTTTTGAACTTCAAACTATTAATTTTGAAGGTATATATCTAATTAATTAAATTATATAAATTTTAGGCATTTATTAAATTGAATAAATTATTTTGAATTATTAAAAATGAATGATTGTAAATTATAAATTATTTTGAATAATTAATAATAATGAATTACGTTGATAATTATAATAATTTATTTAGATATGTCATACGAAAAGAAAAAAAAAAAAATTGAATATATTTTTTGGAAAGGTAGTTAATAAATTAAATATTTTTAAAACTGACACACTAATATTTCCTATAACGGCCAATAAGCACAAAACTCGTGCATAGTTTTTTTAAGCCAACAAGGAATTGTTGATTTTAGGGAAAAAATAAAAAAAAAAAACCGTCTAATATTCCCTCTTCATCAAATTAAGCCAATTCAGTTGTTTTTTTCTTTTTTTAATTGTCCCCATGTGTATGCTTTAATTAACTATCTTCAAATTCTCTAAAAAAATAAATATTTAAATAAAATTTTCATATCAAGTAATATAGTATTTATTGCATCTTTAACTTATTAAATTGAATGCCAACAAGATTTAAGGTTGAATGACATAATATAATTTGATATTCAAGAGACCAAAAATTTGAATTTTCTCGACTAAATAAAAAAGAAGAAAAATTATTAAAAAAAATGGAATTACTCCACATTAGAACTATAACAACATTTTAAAAATATTGCAAATATAACAACTTTTTATTCCGACAATATTGATGGAGTCTATCATACATTATTAATGGAGTCTGACTATTGATAGAGTTTATAAAATCTGATTTTGCT
>JBBMEF010000014.1:1515764-1541656 GCA_037832685.1 Sicyos baderoa | reverse complement strand
ATGGAAGATAGTCCTAAAAACAGTAATATCCAGCCAATAAAGAGACATTAATTATTTGATAGAAGTAGAATATTATTGTGTTTTTTCTTTTTAGTACATGTTGGGGAAGGGAAAATTACAAATACCAATTTGTAGAATGAAAATGAATTAATAGTCAATCGCCCCACCGAAAAATATTATTGTGTTTTTCAACTTTTAGAATGTAATTAATCGGTTACTATTTAAATGTAACGTCACTAAAATATTATTCATTTGGACTTTTATTACTTAGATTTGGCATATTTTTTAAGATAATTGAAGTTGATGAGGTTAAAAAAAAAAAACTTTGTACTGTAATAGTCAAATTCTAATATTCACCTCTGGATAAGTACTCTAAATTGTGCTAACATCTAATACATCAACAAGTTTTTTAGCTAAAGAATCAAATTTCTAACTTTAAGTTTAATAATCAAACCTTATATCAATTGACATCAACAAACTATATATATATATATATAATGATCATTAAAAAAACAACTAATATTTGAGATTTAACCTCTATTAAATTATAATAGTTAGAGAAAATTTCTCAAATTCAAAATATATGAAAATGTGTGGGTTTTAAATAAAATAAAATCAGCTAATATTTGAGACTTAACCTCATAACCAATTGATTACTAAAGCCCCATTTGATAACCATTTGAATTTTTGTTTTTAGTTTTTGAAATTTAAGTATATTCTCACTCAAATTTACTACAATGTGTTCCACATTTCCTATCATATATTCATCTTTTCTTAAGAAAGTAGGAGAATACTAACCAACTTTTAAAAACAAAAACAAACTTTTGAAAGTTATTATTATTTTTTTTTTTTTAAAATCTCCTATTTTCTTAAAGAAATATGTATATATTGCAGGTAGGATGAAGCACATTGTAGAAAATTTGAGTGAGAATAGCCTTAAATTTCAAAAACAAAAAACGAAATGATTATCAAACCGGGCTTAAACGATACAATGATGTAAGTAGAGTACTACTCATTCAACTAAAAATGTAATTATTAATCGTACTATATAGTTGCAAGTTGAGAATAATAAAGCTTTAACAAAAGACATAGTATGAATGCTCTTTTAAAATGATGTAGATTAAATTTAATTTTCTCCCATTAATTATTTTTAGCATATTTGTAATTAATTTCAAAACAATTTTATTATTTAAACACAAAATGTATGAGAAAGTAAAATTATGCCCCATCTCACAATTGTCATATGTGAGGAGACCAAAACCAGACACTCAACAAAGTACTTATAAGAAAGAACCAAAGGGAATATGCTTGATTTGTGAAGTAGTTTTCATTGGCCCAACTTTCATTTCACTCAAATTTCCATTAAAAACTATATTGCTTAAAAAAATAGACCCTTGGTTTGACATGTTGAATATATGGTCCACAACTCCAACTTTTTTGGCTTTGTGAGTTTTTGTTAAAATCTAAAAGAATATTTATATCATTTCATAAAAAAGGAAATATATAAAACAAAAGAATATTGGAATGGTGAGAAGGATTACACCAAATTTTTTATAGAGAGTGAGTTAAGAGGGAGTGGAGATTAACAAGGATAACATATAAAATTATTGAAGAGTGTGCAATCCACAAGACTACCACCAACTATACCATTATGTTATTCAAACAAGTCCAACCACTCATTTTAATTTGACATATATCCACATTTGTATATAACTTTTGATTAGATTTTGTGAATAAAATGAGTATGTGGGACTATATTTAATAACTAGGGTGTTGAAAAATATATTCAATCACCATTAAGCTTATTTTAATTGATCAAAACATTATAACTTTGAACTTCACAAAATATTACATTAAAACACTAATAGTTAAGATCCTGTTTGATAATCATTTAGTTTCTTGTTTTTGATTTTTTAAATTTAAGTCTATTTTCTCTCAAATTTCCTACAATTTGTTTCATCATTTCTACCATGTATACATCTTTCCTTAAGAAAGTAGAGGAAGACCAACCAACTTTTAAAAACAAAAAAAAGTAGCTTCCCAAAGTTTGTTTTTGTTTTTAAAAGTTGGTTAGTATTCTCCTATTTTCTTAAAGAAATATGGATAAATGGTAGGAATGATGGATCACATTGTATAAAATTTGAGAGATAATAAGCTTAAATTTGAAAAAATCAAAAACAAAAAAAATCAAATGATTATCAAAACGGGGCATAATTAATCATATTGGTTATATTTGAATGTTAATTAGATACATCTAATGCTATTTGTTAATAATTCAAACAAAATAGTAATCCATATGGATTGAATAATGAGTAGATCATTGTAAAGACTTTTCATCCAAGAAGATCATTGGTGTGGGACCTTTTAAATACAAAAAAATATATATATAAATGTGAAAATTTGTGGTAGTTCTTTCTAATACTATTCACTAGACCGTGGAGTAAAAATAGATTAATACCAAACCAGATAATTAATCGCGTCACTGAACTCATTCATTTAATATTGGTAGATCTTTAAATATTTGTGTTCATAACTATTAAATATCAAACATTTTAATGTTGTATTATTCTTAAAGTAATTTAACTAGTTTGATAAGTTTTTATTCTTAGAAAACAAAAGTGTAACATTTTTTTTTTCTTTTTATTATTTTCTTTAAATACGATCATTTATGCGAATAGCCCAACTAAAGATTTCTACAAGAGCTCCACGAGTAGAATGGATTTGAAGCAAAGCCCACTAAGTAAGGTAACAATACAATGGGCTAACTAAACACTTTTGGCCCATTACTCAATGGCTTCAAGAAGAGTACAATTTACTTCACCATTTTTTTCTTTTCAAAATTTAAATTATTTTAATTAAAGTTCTCTACATGGAATTTCATATTTATCTTGAAATATCTGATTTCTAACTAAATTTTTTACTTTTTAATTTTTTAGATTATAACAATTGAGGTGAGGTAGACTCGAATCTCAGACCTCTATATCATTATGTGTACATTGCTGACACTTGAGCTACATCTCTTGTTGACAAGAATAAGATAATTATAAAATGAGTATTTATTTATTTTAATTTGATACAACTTATAATTTTCTTTAGCTAAACCTTAAGGTTTCGACCAACTCCTTTTTATTTTATAAATTGTACAAATTAGGTCAATTGTATATGGTTTGGTTAAATTTACTTGTCTTACAAATTAAAAAAAAAATATATTTTTTTTAATAATTATGCACCACATTTTGAATCAAGTCTAAATGAAGTCTTCTTTTCAAATTGTTAATGGTGAGATGTCAATTTCATTCATGGTTTCTCTCATTGGGGGTGAGAGATTGATGGATATGTCTCAATCAGTCTTTATCCTAATTACTCAACTTAATTACACCAATATATTATAATCTCAATACAATAGTAACTATCTTACCATAAAATCTACCCATAATTTAAATTCTTCTATCCATTATTATTCTTTTATATGAATAGTTTAAAGTTATTAAAAAAGTAGTGTAAAGTTATGTAAAACAGTAGTTTGTTCACTTTTGACTTCTGATTCATTTTGTCATTTTGATATATATTCTAATGCTATTTTTATTTTTATACTTTCAATAAAATTTAAAATTAATCTCTATTGTTAATTTATGGTTAACTTTTCTTTTACAAAAATATGCTAGTCTATATTATTTATTTGTTAATAAATTTTAACAATATGTTTATATCATGTCTTTTATTGCATTGGAAGTATTACTATTCTTTAATAGAAGATAAAGCTTGTTTTGTATTTAATATATTTATAAATTTGAAAATTTTGTTTTTTTTTAGATTACAATAATTGAGGTAGGAGATTTAAATTAATTTTTTTTTTATCTTTAGGTATGTACTAATGCCGCCGCCCAACAATGGTATAAAATACTTAAAATAGAGGTTTGGGTCAAATTTTGAATATTCCCTAAAGCTAAGTATATAATCTGACAAAAAAGATTTGAATTTGGCCTTAACCTTTTTGACTAATTGTTGGAAATAAAATAAATTTTAATTTTCTCTATTTTTTACAACTGAAATAACTTCCTCCAAATTCCATAATACAACAGACAATAATCCAAACAATGAAAGGAAAATAGTGCCCACTTCTTCCCCTTAATTATGTTTTTGACCCATCATTTCAGTAAATTACAATCTCACCCCACTAATCCTAAATATAATATAATATCTTCTTCTTCTTCGCCATGTCGTAAACTTGAACTTCCTCAGCCACTTCCCCTCTCCTCTGTAATTCTCAACTTCAGTTCCGATGATGGATTTGAACTTCTCCGCTCGGAAACCGCCGCATACGGCGGTGAGGATGGACATAGAACGGATGCCGGAAGCCGCTCCACAGAGTGGCTATCACCACCGCCGTTCCCACTCCGATACCTCCTTCCGCTTCGCTAATTTCGACGATCTCCTCCTCTTTGATCCTCCCGATCTCGATTTGTCATCTTCCCTCCCTTCTCCGTCGCCTTCGCCATCTCCATCGCAGGCGGAAGCTCGTATCGCCTCTGAAAACGCCTCTGCCTCGAAACCTAGGGTTTGCAACGGCAACTCCGGTTCGTTCTACGGTGCTCACTGCCGGAGCTTGTCGATGGATTCCGACTTCTTCGAGTGCTTGGGAATGGCCGGAGATGGAAGCGACGGCGAGGTACTTGGCGAGAGAGACATGGTCGGGGCGAAGAAGATGGGTCGCCATAGGCATAGCAATTCCATGGATGCCTCTTTGAGCTCCTCGTTTGAAGCTGAGTCCACCGTCGTATTTGATTGCTCCAAGAAGGCTATGGCGCCTGATAAACTCGCTGAGCTTGCTTTGATGGACCCTAAAAGAGCTAAGAGGTAGTTTATTGATTAAGCACCGGTTTGATTTTTAATTTTTGGTTTTTGAAATTCAAGCTTATTTTTAATTAAATTTACTACCATGAATATTCTATTACACGAAAAGGTTAGTGGCGCATTGTTATCCCATTCAACACCATAGTCTTGGATATAATTCAGAAAATTGATATTTGACTTTTATTTGATTAAGAGTAGTAATACTAGCTCTACCTAGAATTTGTAGGCAAAATAGAAAAAATATATGTGGAAGAAAAAATATAAGTTGAAGTTGTAGGTTTTCTTGTAATGTCTCATTGGCGTAGTTTTTTATAACTAAGATTTATCCACTTTAATATCTTAGTGGCGTAGTTTTTTGTAATGTCTCTGATAGGATTGTAACTTATCATTCATTAATGAAGGTTTTCGTTTCCTATAACAAAAGAAATTGTTGTTGTAGGTTTAAATTTCAAAAACAAAATGGCTGTTGAAGTGTCATTTATGTTGTTTTTTTTCCTCATCTGGGATCATTGAATTTATGAAGTCTATGACTGTTTATAAGCAATTCCCTGCAATAAATCAAAAGTTCAGTGCAGTTTAGGGATAATGAGTTTGGGATTTATGTTCCATTTTAGGATTCTGGCGAATAGACAATCTGCCGCACGATCCAAGGAGAGGAAAATACGTTACACAAATGAATTAGAGAAGAAGGTGCAGATGCTTCAATCAGAAGCGACTTCCCTTAATGCACAGGTCACATTGTTACAGGTATAATCTCTATTTTGTTGTAGCTTAAGAGAAAAGGGATATGAACTTAACTTAACAGAACAGAACAGAACAATAAGGAGGAGTTTGGATGTGGAATTGTAGAGGGATTATTTTTGAGTGATTATAACTTAGAGGTTATTTTGAGTGAATTAGAAATTTAGGCCTCATTTGAATATTTGATAACTATTTGGTTTTTTGTTTTTGATTTTTAAAATTTAAATCGATAACAACTACCTTATTATATGTTTTTTCTTACTTGGATATATTGTAGGGAGAGTGGAACACAATGTAGGAAATTTGAGTGAGAATATGCTTAAATTTCAAAAACAATGAACAAAAAACCAAATGGGGCCTTAGTTTTAGTAATAGCTCGTATGTATGTATTTATTTGTAGAGGGTTGCAGTCACTAACTAGTTTGGAAGATGGTTTTTGTGAGGGGTTGTAAACAATATGAGTTGCAAATAGTATCTCATTTGGACGTGATTAGAAATGAGTGATTATTTTGAGGGTTTAGAAATAAGTGATTAGAAATGAATGATTATTTTAAGTGGTTAGAAATAAGTGATTAGAAATGAATTATTACTATGTTTGGATGTGATTGTTTGAAGAGAAATTGTAAGAATTCATTTGTAATAGCTCGTTAATTACGTAAAACAAACACCCTCTAATCTTTTATCTATTCTTGCTTTACAAGTTTCACGGGTGGCATGTAGCTATCATATGGACAGACTTGTTATGCCGATGATAGAACTTGTCTCTTTGACTTTTCAAATGTTGTTTTTTTTTGTCACTTTTAAAGCTGTTGTACAAATAATCAGGCATTTGTGTGTTCTTGGTGAAATAGAAAAGATGGGAAAATGTTGATTAAATCAACTCTTGTAATATACTATGGTGCAGAGAGATACCACTGAATTGACTACTGAGAACAGAGAACTCAAGCTAAGGCTGCAGGCCATGGAGCAGCAAGCTCAACTGAGAGATGGTGTGTGATTCTTCATTCATTTTTCTATGGCTCATACAAAAAAGCTAACTTTCTGGGTTTCATTTCCTTGAGGGCTTCAAATAAATTGTTGAATTGTGTTAAACCATCAATCAACCCAAAAGCTTAAGCTGATGGGTTGTGGTAGATTAGAGAGGAAACGACTTGACAGAGATTCGAACTCATGACCTCCTACTCTGATACTATGTTGAATTGTATTAAACCACTAATCAACCAAAAAACTTAAGTCGATGGGTTGGGATAAATTTAATTATATCAACCAACACAAATAAACTTTTCTAACTGAAAGTTGTGATGTTAACTACTTTTTTAAATGTTTGGTACTTACAGCTCTGAATGAGACACTGAAGGAGGAAGTGCAGCGGCTAAAGATAGCTGCAGCCCAACCGCCTGTTGCTGGAAATGGCAACTCATTCAACATTGGAAGGCTGCCCTCTCAGTTCCCTCCTCTTCAGCCATCCTTACCTCAGTTTGCCAACTGTAACAATCATCAACAGCAACAGCTGCTTCACGTGTCTCAGCCTGATGCTCGAGGAGGCTCGTCACCATCCCGGCTTCCCGGAGCTTAACCAGCCGCTCCTATAACATCTTTACATACCATTATTGAGGATTGATATTTTGTTTGGGAAGCTAAGGAATTGTAGCCTATGTCTTCTACATTTGGATTGGTGTGGGGTATACTTGTAAAAAACGTGTGTACAAAAAGCTGCATTATTTCTTTGATTGAGGATTGTTGTATTATTGTACCACAGCAAATAATAGGGGCTCAGCTCACTTTTCTCCTATAAATTATGGATCTCTTTCTTTCTACTCCATATCTCAAAAACCAATTAGTCCCAATGGGTGGGGTACAGTTGGTTGAACACTTGAGTTTTGAAGGTGTGCTCTCCTCAAAATCAAAGGATCAAGATTCACCTATGCATTAATTGTAGACACCTTTCGTGCCTCTATTCCTTCAATATCTCTCAGTGCCTGACATAGAGACGGGTATGGTTACGTGACGTGGTTACCCTTATTTCAAAAAAAAAAAAATCTCAAAAACCAATCAAAGCTCATAGTTACATAAATGGAATAGTGTTGCAATACCTGATAATTTTCTTATTCGGTGGTAATCCAGTTCAATACCAAGATCACGACTTTGATCTTAAGAATTTGTATTGACTCTCATTTATTTGAATGATGAATCAACACTAGGGGTTGAAGTGTGAGATTAATGAAAGCTTTTTTATACAAAAAACAAACCTGAAATAAATTTCAACATACATTTATTTCTCAGTCATTCCCTTATCAAGCATGCAAAAAAAAAAAAAAAAAAAAAAATCTGTGTGGTTCTATTTAACTTCTACAATTATTATTTTTTTATTTTTCACAACAAATAAATCAGACTATTAGAGCACAATAAAAATAATTGATTAGGGGAAATTAGGGGTATGCCACAGTTAGGTTGGATTAGAGATAAGTTTTGGACTATTCGAAAAATTCGAATCGGTCATTTTATTAACCTAATCCAACCTAACTCTATTAAAAAGATAATTAAATCCAATCCAACTCAACCTTATATTATTTATTTAGGTTGAATCGGGTTTATCTAGTTGTAATTTTGTTAAGAAGTAATCAAAGGCAAAATGTCAACTGCTAGACTCAAGTAGATTCACAACCACCACACTACTTGCTTGTTTATGTAATCTTCAAACAAATACAATATATTTCGAATTCATTTGAGTTGAACCGAATTCAAATTACTCAATTTGAATTCGAACAATTTTAACCTAGCTCTAATCGTTATAAAACATAACTCAACCAAACCCTTATATAATTCAAATCCAATTGGTGGAGATAAGAAGGAGAATGAGGAAAATACGTGCAGTGCTGCAAGCAGCAACATGGCTTGAGCCGCGTTGGGACTTTAATTTCCAAATCGTAATTAATAGCGAAGCTCAAGGGCATTTTTGTAAATTAACTCAACATTCTCCTTCTTACACGTCAGCCTTATGCAGATCCTATCCATTTCCATTCTGCAACGTCTCAATATTAAATTCCCAAAATAGTATAAAATGCAAGAAAGTATTAAAACCTCTTTTTTCTTTTTTTTTTTAGAATTTATTAAAACATCTTTCAAAGTTCGCTAATTTCAATGTTTGTGCTTTCCAAAACATCTTTCAAATAAACCGCAGAAAAATAATTACTTTTTTTCCTTATCTAAATTAATTTTTTTTTTTTTTTTAAATTTTATAAAATCAACTCTTTATTAACAAAATGTGATGTTATTTTTTTTGAGATCACAAAATGTGATGTTCAACCATATCTATTTGAGCTTAAATATACTATTTTCAATAAAAGATATATATATATTTTTTTTTGAAAGCATAAAAAATTTATGATAATATTGGTTTAATTAAAACTTTGAATTACCATATATAATATACATTTTTAATATAAATTAAAAAGAGATAAAAAAAACCTATATTAAGGATATTACTACACTAAAATAAATATTTGGAAATTCAGTTTTTTTTTTTTTTAAAATTTTTTTTACAACATTTTAATTACTATATAGTTATTAGATTGAAGCATAGAAATGTAGGAGTGATATTATTATTGTTTTTTTTTCCGATATTTGTGACCGGGCCAACTTGCGCACAGTTCAATTATTATCCTGGACATATTGCTTGACCCTTCAATATTTCAATACTAAGAAAATCGATAAGAAATTAATTTATAGATAGGTGACGATCATGAAAAAGTTCATAACCATAAAAATAAAAGAAAAGAAAGAACAATTTTGAGAAAGTACCAAAAGAGGCCTGAAATTATAAAATGTGGATGACGAAATTGCCCTCCATGTTCAGTGGAAATACCCAAGCAGTCCCATCTTCTTCCTCAAGATTCTACCAACAGTCAAAGATCCTCTCTACTGATCAATAAGTATTCCCAATCTACTTCTCTGCGTTTCTCCTTCGATTTCCCCCTCTCTTCTTTCCCATGGCCTTTCCTCGCCTCCGTTGATTCCATGGCGGATATGGATTTCGTCGAGGGCGTCGGAGAAAGCTCTTCGCCGCCTCGAAGCTTCGGCGCCGCCTTCTGTGGCGTCCACGATGTTCGGAACGATGTTTACACTCGGTTGCTTGAGAGCGGACATGAGGAGGCAGTTTCTAACCCTCAATTTCGCGAGAACTTGTTTGCTCACTTCAATCGCTTGCCTCCGAGGTACTTTCTTTCGATTTTGATTTCGATTTGTGTTTTTTTGGTTTTCGTTTCCTGCTTTCTTTGTGTTTTCTCTCTATTTTCATTTCCTGCTTTCTTTGTGTTTTCTCTCTAGAGTGAGTGTGAATGCTTCATTTGTAGTGGATTTAGTTTTGTCTAACTGTATTAGGAAGCTGATTAGTGATTCTTGATTTTGGTGGATTGCTTTTCTTGGGAATCTTCTTTTCTATTACGTTTCTGTCATCAACCCTACCGCCACTGCTTAATCAACAATGGTTTTCTTTTCGGATTTTTCTGTGTTTTGCAAAAAATACTTTCGTAGTCAGTTTTTGAAAACACAGAACGGATTCTTTTTAATTGTTTTTTGTTTCTTGATTTTATGCCAGTTTTTGAAGCGTGTTCAGAAAGTTAATGGTTAGTTGACTTTATTAGTATTTTCGTAAAAAGATTATGATTGGACGACATATGTTAAATTTTGGATTGGCTTTTTTGCTTGTTTGGGGTTAAGGTTGAATACTACAAACAATTAAGGAACAATGGCGTAGTCATGATATGGATAAAGGCAAGAGTTCACTTGTAATTTGATTAAGAGGGTGTTTGGGGTTAAGAGATGAAATGGGGATTGGGGAGAATGGGAAGGAGGATTCTTTGTGTTCTCCATTATCTGATTTCTCCCTAACAAACTTTTTTTATTCTCTCCCTAAACAATTTTTATTCTTTTCATAACTACTTTTCACTCGCATTATATTCTCTATTTTATATTCCCCATGATGATTATCCCCATAAACATTCTCTTCATTCCATAGACAATTAATCATTCTCCATGGATAATCATTCTCCTTCTGTATTCTCCTCTTAATTCTCATCTTCCCCAAAATCATTCTCATTCTCTATGTCTCAAGCATTCCTAAAGGTTGATATGCTAGTGGTCAAAATATGCTTCAACTGCTGGCTGTAGAATTTAATTATAATGATAATGAAAATAACCCATTTCTATTCAAGTCGAGAAAAAAGTTTTGGTTTTTGAGATGCCAATAGTTAACTTGTTCTGCAAACATTAGAATTTAGAACTACGTTAACCAGAGTTCATAGCAAACAACATGTAAAATGTTCAGTTTATTTTTACCAATGAGTATTTTTTAACGTGTAGTAGCACTAGTCAGCCATGGTCCCGATGCATAATGTTCTAAAAAATCCTCTAACGTCGTTTCTTTAAATGGTGAGGTATTCTCCTCTTTTCTAGCTATTCAATGGCCAAGGTGAGGAACTCGATCCTTAATTGTGTCACCTTGATTTGAAAACAATGAACTCAGGCTCATCCTACTACCTAGATAGGCGAATATCCATAAACTACTTAGCAATTAGGCTCAAAAGAAAACTTGCTCTAAGAGCAAGGAGTAACCAAAAAGGATGTTTTTGAGGTTCACTAACCATTACTTAAGAAGCTACCACTAAAACACATTCAAGTTGCAATGCACATAGCTGATAACTGAAATGATCGGGTAGTTTGATTGGAGACATAGGGGACGGATTTAAGAGTTTTTTTAAAGAAAAAATGATGATTTACTGTTTGCTATTACATCCCTTGTTAAATTCCTGTTGAGCTCAATTATTCTTAAATTATTGACCTCTTTGTTCTTGATAATTATTCTGTGTCAGTTACGGACTTGATGTTAACTTGGAAAAGGTGGAAGATGTTTTGATACATCAAAATCTTCTTTCCCTAGCAAAAGATCCTGAGAAGTGCCCTGTCTACCACATTCGCTTTCTGGAGGTACTTTTTTTCAATTTTGTCTGTTTTATTTGTATAGGAAACTAATGTCTAATGGGTATTGTTGCTTGGTTCCAAACGTTCTTATACTTTTGTGCATAGTGTGATTATGCCAAACATACGGTGGAAAACTAATAACCGGAGGCAAAAGTTAGATAAATGCTTGCAGAAAGAGATGGATATTATCAGTTTTCTATTGATGACTAGTTAGAGAGGAAGACATAATAGAATTACTGTATTTGAGGCCAATTACCACAACTGCTGAAGGTAGAACTTCCTAATATCAGAGAAAAAACTGAGGAGGGTTTGCGACATACCACATCAAATTGCCATTGGCGGCACCGGAAAAAGGCTAGGAACGTTATTCTGTTTGTTAAATATAATCCTCCCCAGCCCCTGCATCTTCTCGAATGGCCAATACAAAATGAATTTAGAATGTGGTTGTCTGGATTTCTAGCAATATGGTTGCACAGAAGAAAGTCAGATGGTAGTACCCAAGAATTGAGATCATATGTTATTTTTTTGAAAAAGATTTATGTTTATTTCCTGAATATTGATTGATATAACTTATAAGCAGTTCTATAGATCGATCATTGATTCATTACTATTTTCTTAAGATATGAAAGTACTGTAATTTTTTTCCTTTCAATGTGTGTGTGTGTGTATATATATATATATTTATTTATCTTGTAGTCCATGTGCTAATATAGATCTAAGGCTTAAGGACGACCAAATGGAAAAAGTTATTTTTTGGGATTCTGACGTCTTTGCTATGTTCAGCCATTTGGTTCAAGAGAAATGTGAAATTTCTGGAAAATTGATTATAAGGATATAGACTATAGTAGAATTTTTACTTGGTAGTTGATGTAAAATCTTTGTATTTTGGTTCTTTTTTCCCATTGCATTTAGATAGGAAATCTTTGTACAATTTTTCATAATGATTCCTTAAATTCTTGTAACTCTGAAACAATCTCTCTTAGCAATATAGTTTCTAATAATTTCTCTTATACCCTTCTGACTCTTCCCTCTCTCAAATCACTTAGTTTCCTTTCCTCAGAAGTTCGCATGTTGTTTGTTTCAGCTTTGGTTTGATAGTCGGAGGTTTTATTGCTCTACGTTTGTCTTTTTGTTTTATAGCACATAAGTACTTCATCAGATGGCAATGATGATCAGGAACTTGATAGTATTCTTTTAAGTGGTTCATCTAATGAAGCAGCTGATAGAAGGCTTCCCCTGTCACACAAGAGGTGATTCTTAAATAGGCCACCTGTCTCTCCTCTCCCTGCTGCATTCTCTCCAATCACGTAGTTTTTTTTCTTAAATAGTTCATTTGTGTTAATTGGTTTCTTAATCATTGGTTTATAGAACTAGAGGCAATATTATTGACTTTGAGCCTTGTTCCAAGCTTGAAGATTTAAATTTGGATGTTAGAAAGAACTCAGAGGCCATAAATGGGAGATATCATACGGATTCTTTTTCTAAAAGGTATAATTTAAATTGAAGCAGACAACTTGTACTTAATCACATCACAAGCTGAAAATTCTTGTAGTTCTCTTCAGGGTTCACATGTTTGACATGTAATTATTACCGGTCATCTATAATTAGATGTTAAGATGTTTTCTAAAAGCACAATACAGGCAGGGTATTTCACATGTTCTGATTCACGAAGTGGTCTTTTCAACTGTTGACAAGCCAAAGCTTCTTAGCCAGGTAAGCTGGACTGAGTGTTATCTTTTGTTTTTATCATTATATCTTTTATATGAATAGTTTGGCTTGCAAAAGCTTCATGGCCAGGCATACTCGTTGGTGTCTTGTTCTTAATGCTTCTGTATTAATGTAACTAATATATACCAAGGTTGTAATTCTACATTTCTGGAGTTATATAGATTTTGTAAGTGTCTAGCACATTTCTTACTAGCCTTAGCCTATGGTACAATCTTTGGAAGATGATGGCTTGAAAGGAACATCAGAACTTTTAACAAGAGCAGAAGTTTTTTAGATAGTCTTCCTTTTTTAATCTATTTTATTGGCTACATTATCTACGCGTGTGTCACTCTCTTTTGAGCTATTAGAGCCTAAGTAGTCTTTTGAGGAAGTAGAAGAGTTTTTATTTCATTAAGAAACCTTTTCAATTTAACGTACTAGAAGATATAGTGACCCAAATTTCAAGTCTCATGGTACCCTTATTGTGCTGGAAGACTTCTATTCCTGAATAAACCAAAATTCCTAAAAGATAATGGCCTTGAAAGCATTGAACCACAAACAAAAAGTTTTTCTGACTAACAGAGAAACCACCATGGATTGGCCTAGTGGTCAAGGAGGGTTATGTAACTATGTAAGTAATAAATGATTTTGGGGGAATAAGTTCAAGTAATAGTGATCACCCACATTGGATTTAATATCTTACGTTGTAGAGTCAAGTGGGTTTCTTGTGAGATTAGTTAAGTGAACTCAAGTTTCCTGGACACTCAAAAATATAAATAAAGAGAAACCACCCATTAATTTAGGGAGAATATCTTGAAAATTAGGGGTCACAAATTGAGGGCTAAAAAAGCTAGAAATTTCTAACTGAGATGGACAATAAATGAACAATCATGGGGCGATTAATACTCATTCTAGATGTTCAGAATAATTTCAACTTCTCTTCTTGTCATTATTATGAAAGTATATGTGGTAGAATTCACATTGGTTGTTTTCTAACAAGTTGCCATTTTTTTTCCCTCTAGCTTTCTGCTTTGCTTTCTGATATAGGACTTAACATTCGAGAAGCACATGTGTTTTCAACATCTGATGGTTACTCCTTGGATGTATTTGTGGTGGATGGATGGCCTGTTGAGGTACAGTATTGTGATATATGTTAAACGTATAGTTTAGGCATTTTTACTGTTCATTTTCATATTTGATTTTCTTGTTGGATTTTGTTGTTTTATCCTTGTAGTCTTATTCTATCCAAAACTTGGATAGTATTGTTAATATGCATTCAACCAAATGTAGTAAGGTCAATTAGTTACCTCAGAAGAATAGTTCTTCCTCCTTTGTGAGTTGTTTTATGAAGCTATTGCTTCTTTTCATTTTCTGGATGAAAAGTTTGTTTCTGCATAGTCAAGATGTACACAAGCTAGTTCAAACACTTACAAATAAAAATAAAAATAATTGAGACATGAAAACATGTATGATATTATTGGATAGGATGGTTACTAAAATTCTTCACATTTTGCATATCTAAGAATTAAATGGAAAACTCTATCAGACGGAGATTATGGTTTATCCCAGGACAGTCACCTTCTAATATTTTAAGGAGGACTAGTATTATGTATCCTTAATGATAGGATCTTTGCTGAGTCCAAATGTTGCTGACTTTGCAATCTTGTGATCAGGAAACTGATGGCTTGTACGAAGCTATGGAAAAAGCAGTTGCTAGATATGAGGTAAATTATGTCTTTTTGACACAATTCTTGATAAGAGATATGAAGTGAAGTAGTTACTATCGGAAGAAATATGGTTCTTAGATATTTTTTGAAGTACACGCACCAATTAGTTATTATAATTCATGTAACTAATTATTATTATTTTCTTTGTCATATGCAATGCTTTGTTTTATATTGCCTGAAGCTCATTTCCACCCTTTTCCCTTTACCAAGAGAAGGAATGTGAAGGAAATAACTCGCTTCGTCTTTGCAATGCACAGGGGTCGTGGTCTGGTTCTTCACATTCTCATTCAGCAGTCAAGAAAGCATTAGACGCTCAGGCAAAATCAGCAGACTGGGAAATAGATAGACGGTTACTGAAGATAGATGAAAGAATTGCTTCTGGATCTTGCGGTGAATTGTAAGTTGGAACAAAAAGCATTCTTTGACTACATCTAGAACCATGGTTTCCTTATTAAGAACTTACCAAAACTACATCCCAATAAGTTACATCTGGGTATATAGTTGTGGATTGTGATGTGTGTGAGTGATATTTAAGTTGAAGTTTCATATTATTTTTAACATTTGAGCAATACAGTTAAGCAACCATCAAAGTCTAGTAGTCAATAATGGTCAATCTAAATAATTGAGGGTTTAGTGGAAATGAGTTTAAGCTAGGGCTTAGAGGGAGTGAATTCAAGTTAGGTTGGTCACCTACTCAGGAATTACTCCAAGCTAGGTCGGACACCCTCTAATATAAAAACATTAGTGATAATGTGGGTTGATATAATTAAATTTATCCCAACCTATCTCTTAAGAATCGATTGATTGATGATTTAACATAATTCAACCTAATTAGGATTTAGGACATGAGGTCATGTGTTTAAATAGGTGAAGTCGTTTACTCTCCAATTGATATTGATTCCATTTGTTAGATATTTTTTAAATTTCCAAGCCCACAAGTCTCGGAGATTGTTGGTTATTCCTAATCAATTTAATTAGTTTTTGAGTTGATTGGTGATTTAATATGATTTAACAGATAATAATAATAAAAATTATGCACCATCTTGCTCATTCATTGAAATTTTATATCATAAAATGTGATTAGTTTATGCAATCCCTCTACTAAATCTACATCCAAACGAGTTGTTGGCTGTAACTTCTCTACAAAAGTTTACCTCAATTTCTAATCACTTATGCAATTACTCATCCAATCACCTTCTAATAATTTGGTCTCTTTCATGTTTCTTCGTGTCTTTCGAACAATTTTTCTTTGATTGTTGCTGCCTTTTATATGAATCATTTTTCTTTACTTGTCTATAGGTTTCATGGATTATATCTGGGTCAAGATGTAGCTGTCAAGATATTAAGATCGGAAGATCTAAATGATGATTTAGAGGATGAATTCAATCAAGAAGTGGCAATTCTAAGGTAATATTGATATGTGATAATAATATTTTTTTGGACAACAAATAAATCTGAGTTTTGGGGTATGAACTTGGCAAATACAGACAGAAAGAAGAAAAATATCGATATTTTATCTTTTAAAGATTATTATATTGTAAGTTAAAGAATCCACTGTTCATTACTGCTAGACGACACTGTATACTGATGGTTGCAATCTTTATTGCTTAATTATGAATACGCTATTCTTTCAAACTTATACATGTTGATATTTTATCTAGTTAAATAATGCCAAAAACATGTGCGTTTCAGCTTGAAAGTGTACATACTGGAAGATGTACAATTTTCACGAAGTGATCTTTTGGGCAGATATTATGAATTATGTCAAAATACCATTATGATCCCTATACTTTAGGACTAGTCTTGTACTTTTAAATCTACCGCTATACATCCTTTGTGAAGGGATCTTAATTTATCTGAAATGCAGGAAGGTCCAGCATAAAAATGTAGTTCGTTTTATAGGTGCATGTACAAACTCTCCACATTTGTGTATAGTAACAGGTACAGAAATCTCCGATCTAGCGTTCCTTCTTTATTTTTTTGTTTCTTTATTTTCCATCATCAATTTTTGTTTAGTTTATTGTAGGATCTTCTTCTCAACTTTACATATATATATCTTGATAGATGTTTGCCTAGCGCTGTAGCAATCAGAAGATATCTATAGAACATAGGATAGAAGTTCTCCTAACTTCACGTTAGTGCAAAGTTTTGATTGAAGTCAGCTTTGTTACCACAAATAGTCGCTGTCCTTAGAGGCTTAGTCAGGTTTCTGAAATTGGCCGAACAATGTTTTGGCAATAGATAAGACTACTTAGTCTTCCTTGTGCAAGATTTGATGATGATGTTAGACAGCACAAGGTAGCGAAGGTTTTTTTTTTTTTTTTTATATATATATCCGTGACTGTCTGGGCCAGCTTTCGCGCACCTCGACTAATGTCACGGGATGCCAAGGTAGCGAAGGTTTCATTATTACATTTTTCTAAAAAGGAAGGAAAGAACTGGTGATAGGATTTTTTTCCACTTTGAAAAGGAAATAAAACTTTTCATGGTTTTTAGATAAGCATAAGCCTGGTAACATGTTTCAGAAAAGCAATGGGTGTTGACAAATGAAACATACAAAATGGCAAAGCCCAAGAAGCTATAAAGTTACACAAAAGATCTCTTGTTGGACTGATTATGGTGTGGGTGGGGGATAGTTATAATAATATTTAGAGAAAATGAGGTTCTTTTCAGATCTCGAGTTAGTATATGGACTATTTATGTGTAGTAAATTGGTTGTTTGAGTTTTATAGAGTTCGTTAAAGGGCAGTGATTATAAAGAAGAGTGCGAAGGGGTTAAGGTGAGATAGACAATTTTTTTGGTGAGTCTTTCAAGTAGCTTTTTTTTGGAAACTGGGAAATTGAAGTTTTGCTCCACTATACCTGGGGTCACCTCACCCGCCCCTAAGTCAGGCACCGAGAGACATCGAAGAATGGAGATATATAGGAGGTGTCTACAAATTAATGTCATAAGTGAGTCTCGAACCTAGGATCTTGAGTATTTCAAGTAGCTTGGACGTGGGAGAGCAAGGTGAGGACTCTACTTTCTTCCCCACTTTGATATTTTTATTATTTCAATGCAAATACCTAGGCCACATCTATCTAATTGGGCATCTTCAAGCGTGAATCTAAAATTGGAATATTGATGGAGATGTCTAGGTTGCCATTGGAGGTGAAGAGTTTTATTTTTAGGGTAAAAGACAATAGGAGATGAGGAGTATTTTGGTATCAATGAATCTGATGAAAGACTACAAAATCAGATCAGAAAAACTGAGTTTGGCATAGATGGTATCAAATAAAAGTAGTGTCTGTTGCCTGGCATAGGGACGGACGTGGTTATTCCGTTAAAGTGGAGCGAACCTCCGATCTCTCGGTTTCAGAAACAAAAATAAAAGTAGTGTGTGGATATAGATCACAATATTGTCGCATAACTATGTTTACTTTATTCTTGAATTGCCTAACTTGCCTTTCATTTTGGATAAAAGTTGGATCTTAAATTCACTTTCTTCTGTTTTATTGCATTTGTGTTCTATCTGTATTTTTCAAATACAAATTTTGAATTCGTTGTTTCTTGCAGAATATATGCCAGGAGGGAGTCTTTATGATTACTTGCACAAGAATCATTGCGTGTTAAAGCTCTCACAACTGCTGAAGTTTGCTATTGATGTTTGTGAAGGAATGGCATACTTACATTTAAATAACATTATTCATAGAGACTTGAAGGCAGCAAATCTGCTAATGAACACTGAACATGTAAGACTAGAACATTATTCTTCTCACTGGATTTTGCTTTGTTAGCTTCTGAAGTGTAGTAGTAATTAGTATAGGTATCTTAAACGGATGAATGAAAATATATATGAAAGTTGTATTGGTGTTTGAAAGAAGTCATTCCTTCCCTTGTGTAAGGGGAAAAGAAACCAGGGTACCAAAGTGAAATAGCTTACAAAAGAGATATAACTCTCAAGTATATTATGTGAAGGTGTTTTCATGCATTGCTGTCCTCTACGAAATATATGTGAAGGTGTTTTCATGTATAACTGTTGCTTTGGAATAGTCTATTCTTTTCTTTAACTGGCTTTTTGGACCTATTAGATAAATAACATGATGGCCCTTTGTATTAGGTTACTTAATATATTAAGTGGTTAACATTGCTAGGATCCTCTGGCTGTTTTGATAATTTCTTTTACTGCTGAAACGGTTGTACACACTCATTAGTCATTATTACTTTAAGTTGCCACTATTGTGTGGAATGCTTGTAGCCGAGAGCTAATATTAGGAAACTATATGCGTAGCTCACACTTTTACATAGGTTTTTTTATTGTAAATTTTATTCAATAGTATATTTCACAATTACTTCCTCTTGACTTAGGGAGAGCCTCACTGAGGTTTTTGTTTGCTCTCATTAACTTTTGGTGAATCAATGGAGGCCAAGGATAAAAGAAATTAGTAATCTAGTGATGTGCTTTTATGAGATTGTACTCAAAATAGATTTCACATTTCCTCACGAGTAAAAGGCACACCTTCTTTTTGCGTTCAAGGTTGTAAAGGTGGCAGATTTTGGTGTTGCGCGATTTCAGAGCCAAGGAGTGATGACAGCCGAAACTGGAACATACAGATGGATGGCGCCTGAGGTGATAGATCTGTTGGTGTATTTTCTGTTTACATTATATAAGTATATATTTTAATAGATCTTTCATCTCTTAGAACCATTTGATCGTCTTGTATTAACTGGGAATGCTTCTAGTAGTCAAGCCAAGTAGTGGCTTTTGAAAATTCTCCCGGACTGATTTTTATCGGTTGGGTGCAAGGTTGTCATTTGAAATAGCTATTTTCTTTAAAAGTGGGGTTCTCTCTCTTTCACTCTCTCACACTCTCCTTCTATGTGTATATATATAGACTTATATATATAAAATATATACATGGAGTTCCAATAATTTATTTAATTTATGCTTCTTTTTTTCCACCTGGAGCAAAGTAAAACTTTCACTAATGAGATTGACAAATTACCAAGCTGGCATGCTTTAATTTCTGAATTTAGAAATTGTATTTAAAGTATTGCAACATTTCAATTTGACTTGAATCTTTTTGCAATGATATTACTTTTCACCTCAAGGTAATAAATCATCTGCCGTATGATCAGAAAGCAGATATATTCAGTTTTGCAATAGTGCTGTGGGAACTAGTAACAGCCAAGGTACATCTCAAGTCGACTACAGTGCTACGTTCCTTCTTTTTCCTTTCCCTTTTCGCTTGTATTCTCGTGCAGTTATTACAGAGCAATGTTGTATATTAGATGATTACACATATCTTTATCATTATTTTGTTGATCGTTTTATAGTTTTAAGATAACGACATGTTTGTGATTACCCTTTTCATCCCAGCTTTTTGGCATCTCAGGTTCCTTATGATTCCATGACACCGCTACAAGCCGCACTAGGAGTAAGACAGGTTTGTGCATATCCTAATTGCTGGTGCTTTACTAAAAAATATATGAGAAGATCAATTTATTTCTTCCCATCTGTATCACCTATTGACCCATGATAAATGAGGAATCTTGACGTAGCTGTTGTATATATCTCAATTTTATAAGAAAACTCAATGAAGATTTGTTGATAACCAAATCTAATAGGGTTAGAAGGTTATTCTATAAAATTAGTCGAGGTGCGCACGTAAAGTTGGCTCTGACACTTGCGGTCATACAAAAATTCATGCTATACATGAGTGGACAAACTAAACAGAAGACTCAATTTAAAGTTTGCGAAAGGAAAGATGTGGGCATTTGAAAAAGGTTGCTTAGAAAAGAAACATCCAGATAAATAAGGATGAATTGAGGGTATTTAGAAGAATGCTTTGGTTGCAGTCTGTTTTACATCTCTTCAGGATTTCCAAGTGTTTGGTATGGAAGTCTAAAGCATTGCATTATTTTCTCTTTAGGGACTTTTTTTGGAATAAAGATTAACTTTCATCGAAAAAAAATGTAAGAACTTAGATGGCAAACAAAAAAACAACCCAGAGAAGGGCCTCTAATCAAGTTAAATGACTGCAAATAATTACAAAAAAGTTTGATAACTGAGGCCTAAAAAAATTGACTCTAAGGGCCAAATATCATTTCAACCCTTCTAAATATCATGAAGTGGCCCAATGATTAAGAATGTCATAATTAACTAAGATGTAATCAGTTTAATCTATGGTGGTTGTACCTAGTAAATATTTTTCCACGAATTTTTTTGACATCCAAAAGCTATATGGCCAGACATTATGTCTCGTGAGAATAGTCTAGGTGCGGGTGATCAAACACTCATGGATATAAAAAAAACCCTCTCAAGATTGTGTCATCTCCCCCTTTAAGGACTTGGAATGCAGTATAAGTATACAATGGTTTGAATTTATAATCTATTTTCAGGGACTACGTCCAGATCTTCCCCAAAACGTGCACCCTAAATTGTTGGATTTGATGCAAAGATGTTGGGATGTAGATCCAGGAAACCGGCCTCCATTTACTGAGATAAAAGTTGAACTCGAAAAGCTCCTCGAAGAAGTTCAGGTAGCTTAGATGTGTTGTACCAAATATGAAGAAAATTGTGCAGCAGTTAATATGGCAGCTAATGTAGAAGGTGAAGTATTCACTTCGGCTTTACCCTGTATTTTGTGTGAGGATATATTTGTTTTGTTTTCCCCTTTTGTCAATTCCTCATATAGTCATACAAATATTGTACATCTGAGAAATAGAGAAGTATAGAGAAGTATAGAGGCTGCTCAGTGCAAAAAAGAAAAAAAAAAAAGAAATAGCATGTTCTCATCACAAAATTACTTTACCACGGGGGTATTTCAGCAAATTTAGTAAAATGAGCTGTTCAATTTCCCAATTTTTTTCTCTTTTTGATCTTTCCATTGTATAGGTGTGTATTTATGTACATATGCTCTCTCTGTGTTCTATAAACCCATCATAATGCTTCTTTTTCCCCACACTTGCTTAGAGAGTCCATATTATAGAAAATTTGTAGCCTTACAAGACCATTTTGTCAAAAAAGTGTATATATAATTGCTAGTAGTTGTTGGTCAGGTTCTTTCTGATTTCTTTTTTCAAATGGGGTTTCCTTGTAAGGAACTTTCATTGTGTTTTTGCTTTAGAAAACTATTGTTTAGAGGAATAGGAATTGTGATTATTGCAAGGAACAACTAGGAAAAGTAGAGTGTATGATAGGGTTTCCAAATTGGCTGGCATTCTTACCTTTGAAGCAAAGGGGGTCTAAGCAAAAAAGCAGTAAGGAGCTAACAAAAGAAACTGTGGATTTTTTTTTTTTTTTTTTTTTAAAAATTTGTAAATTTCAATTTCAATTTTGTATGTACTCACTAATCAATTTACTCAAAAGGGTAGTATATAGTACCAATTAAAGCGTAATATATCATCTTATAGTTGCTAGTTTCGATTGCAAAGAATGGTCAATCATTGATTTAAGAGTTCGTTTATGGTGGTTTTGTACTTGCTGTCTTTTAGTATAACATAATCTGGATCTTTGTTTGTTATCTTTTTGTAAGCAAAGTTTAGGGGAAAGGAAATATGAGAAAGGTAAATCAAATGTGATTGAGGGAGAGATAAGAAGGGATTTAACTTTTGGGTTAAATAACTAATTTAATAAATAGTTTGAAAAATGAAGTTGAATTTGGTTTTATTCAAAATTAGGATTTAGTTTCTATAATTGGATAGTCTTAAAAGTAATTATCGTTCATGAATATATTAATGATAACAATGTAAGTTAAGTAATTGATTGACACAACTGACAGGTATGTGGTTAGAACTCTTAACTCTTTATGATTATCATATTTAATTATTTAACTCATAAAAGTTAAATATATAATTTAATCTAAAAGTTAAATACATAATTTAATATTTTAAAAAAGAAAATGAATTTCAAATAAATTTTAATTTCTTTCGATCATAAAAGTTAAATATATAATTTAATCTAATTTTTACATTCATGTTAGTTTGAGAATAATTTCATCATCCAAAGTTTAGGAGTGGAATTGTAATTGGTTTGTGCCATTCTATCCACAAAACTAGACTGTTTTCACTTTTAATCATTATGAATTGTTGTTAGATGATTTGCTGTATAGGCAATCGAACTTTTGGCTATTGAGCAGAAATATTAAAATGGAAATGATTCCCAATAAAGTTTTTGTACATAAATGTTTAGGGTTGGAAAGGGAAATGGGCAAGTTTTGTTTGATATCCGTGACTGTTTGGGGCAGCTTTTGCGCACCAAAGAAATTCGTAGGTATTAATTTGAAATTAATTCCTAGGAGGTGGCCACTATGGAGTTTGAATCCATCATCTTATGCACCTCAAGACCCTCTTTGACCAATTGAATTACTCCATGATTGTTTCGATTTTGTTTCTTAGAGCAAGCTTTTGAAAATGATCCAATGTAGAGAAATCGAAACATTTTATACATCATAAATAAATTAGTGGGATATATTTTTTTTGAATACATATATTGAGGAGAAAGACAAATACCGATTTTCGGACTTGAACCTGTAACTATGAAGTTGAAATGGATGTTCAATCAAGATAACCAACTGCACCACCAATCCATTCGAAATATTTTAAAAGCATGGAGCCACTTAGAGAGATCAAAGCATTTTTATAATAAGTTCGAACACTTACATATATAAAAAAACGAATCATTTGATTTTGGTATGCAATTTGTCCATCTTAATTTGGTATGCAACTAAAGTTGTAACGTGCAAAAGAATTTATTTAATTAGAGTTCATCACAGCTAAAAAGCTTCAAAAAGAAAACATTTTTGCTTTTTCCAGAGTCAAAAAGATGATTTTTCCCCCTCAGCTTGTAATAAAAAATAATAAAATATTGTTATGTATAATACAAAATCAAAACCAATACATTTATAGCAAAAAATCTAAATTGAATTCTATGCTTGATAGAAAATAATGTTATGAATTATTTTAAAATTGTATTGTAAATATATTACAAGAGGTAGAATATACTATGAGTAAATTTCCTTATTAAAATCGAATCCTATATAATGTTACGTACGTTTTCAAGTTTCAATTTAAGAGTACTTTCAAAATAAATAAGATTGTGCATCTCTATCAATAACGCAAGAAAGAAATTAAAAATATGTATATGATATCATTTTCAGACTATTTTAAAAACAACTACAAGAAGTTAGAGTTTTGTGGCATTGTATATGAGGATGTAACATTTTGGTTATAAGTATGAAAAAAAAAAGTATGAAACTATCTCCTAAAAATGTTTTCACCTCTAAAAAAAAAAAAAAACTTTTAAAGGTCCCAAAACCTTATACAATTTAACTTCTAACACGTTTTGGCTCGTGTTTGGACTCTCAATTTATTGAGAGCAGTAGTACCTCGTATTTGTGGTTCCGCCCTCACTTTATACTATAATAAAAAAAAAAAAGGAAAAAAAATCCAAACGCGTTTTGCCATTTTTGTTGATATATTTCAACTTGGATTTTTCTTCTTGTTTCTTTCCTAAAGAACTGTTATTTATTATTATATAATTTTTTGTGTATCCTCATTTTGACAAAGCCTCTATATTCACATAGCCTTTTGATTTATGCATATGAACCTAACCCCACTTCTCAACTATGATCTTCTCATCTTGACATTCAAATGTATCAATTATTCCTAATTTTGTGATCCAAAATAATTGATACTTAATTATTAATTATTATTTAACAAGATATAATTGATACTTGATTAAACAACCCACTCAAAAGAAAAAAAACCTTCACTATAATATATATTTAATTTTATATATTAGTCCACATGTTACAAACATAATCCAAAATGTTATTTAGTTCGATTTTAATTATCTTGAGAGGTCCATTTCATATTAAAAATACAAAATTTAAGATTTAGCACGTTCACTATCCTACATTGATCATTTAGGAGCATAACACAAATAATACAAAACTACAGGTGTGATCTTTCTTTAATTTATGTAAAAAATAATAATAAATTCAATTTTTTTGAAAACATGAGACCATAAATAGTATTAAAATATGGTGCAATCCACCCATAATTAAGAGTCAAAATTTTGGGGTTATATCCCTTAATGGTAAGATAGGTCAAAGTACAGATATGATTAAATTAATATAACTTTGTTAACTTAATCTTTTAGTTTGATTGATTGATTTTTTTTTTTAATCATATACAACACTACCACATTTTCTATACTCCACATTTCTTATACTGAAAATACATGGAATCGAAAAATAGCGTGCAGATTAAAATACAATTTAAATATCGAAAGGGTCAATGGCGCAGTGTTTCATTGTTAGGTTGTAAACCAGTTCAACACCAGTGTCACGGGTACCAACCATACACTAATATCGCGCTGAGCAACTATTCATGTTGGCTAGAAAATAACGTGTCTAAACTTGTACATCTAAATTGTATTTTCTATTAATTGACATACTATTAAGCATAAATTATACATATGAATATATTTATTTGTTAATATTTAAGTTGTGGGTTTGGAAAGTCTACGTTGATCTACCTACAATTACAGGTACTATTTGTTACTTTAAATTAGTTTGACATTTGTTTTGGTATTATTCAAAATGTTTCAGAATATTTTTGGAGAAAAAGAAAACGAGTGCCATATCTTTTTTGTCCACTATTATTAAAATGAATTATAATTAATTTTGCTTTTAATATTATATTCAAACATTATCCAAAGCAACTTGGCCGTAGAAAGCAATGGTGTATTTCTTTTTCTCAGGTAGGTGAAGACTTTTTCCACACAAAACAAAATTTAAATTATTTCCTTCTAACATGAAGAATTTTTTTACTAATTATATCAGGATTTTCATTTTGAAATTAAATTCAGTATATAATATTTTCATATTTATGAGTAT
>JBBMEF010000014.1:1489731-1507328 GCA_037832685.1 Sicyos baderoa | reverse complement strand
TGGGGAGCGAAAGAGACCGAGAAACGAAGAAGAAGCCGGAGAGACGGAGAAGAAGACGCCGGAGAGACGGAGAAGAAAACGGACAATTACTTTGGAAGCTATGAATTCAGAATCGTTTGCCGTTAAAAAAAGAGGGAGAGAAGCGCCAGAATGTTAAGTTAGGGTTTTAAATTTGTATTTTATAGTGGTGTCGGTCGGTTCGGTTTTTATTGGTTTTCTATATAAAATCGAACCGAACCAATTATTATTGATTTTGGATCTTTTTTTCATATTATCTAATCGACTTAGATTTTTTCTTGAAGTACATAAATAAATTAGACGAAGTAGATTACTCTTTTTTCCTATCAATTAATTTACTTCATATTATCTAATATGCTATTAAAGTTTATTAAATTCAAATAGGTATTCGATTCAATAGAAATAATTGATTTGAGATTAATAAATTCAAAGGGGCAAAATCTTAATGAAATATGTTGAAAACGTTGCATTGAAAAAGAAACATCTTGCATGTATAAGATAGATGAACTATTCTATTTATTGATAATTAATTTTGAAATGAAACTCCATATTTCACTCCAAAAACGAGTATTATTGCAAAAGGTTGCATGCTCGAATTTGAGGCCGAGTAAACTAAGTTGGTTAATATGTCTATTCACGAACTTCTAGCCCTACTGCTATTAGGTTTGATTAAAAAGAAATAAATAATCCGTTTGATTAAAAATAAATAAAATATACAATAACTTATTAGGAATCAAAATATTTTTATAAACAACAAAAAGACTAAGCCATATTGCATAGCAAATTAATATCTTGATTTTTTTTATTTTTTTTAAATCGGGAAATCAGAGTTCTACTCCACTATACCTGGAATAACCAAGCTCGTCCCTATGCAATTAAGTTCAGAAAAAATTATATGAAAGGTCAAGATATATCTATACCTCATTTAAAAAGATTATAGATTGAAATCTTTAACCCAGCATTTCATTCCTTTATATAGAACTCACCTCATTTAGTCCTATTTAAACATTTGCAAGTACAAATATTCTGATGCAACAAAACCAAAAACCTTGTATAAAAAAAAAAACTCTCCATGCCAACGAGAGTCGTAGCTCAGCAACAACAAATATATTCCCATAACAAAGAAGTCAGGAGTTTGAATCACTTATCTCCTAATTACAGTTGAACTTTTTTTTAAAAAAAAATATTTGGTATTTAAATATGAGGCTGAAAATGGGCTAACAAGAGGAGAGGGATTGTCCACATGGTTGGCAGCCAAGTGGAATAGCAGATAAAGAACATGCTTCTGATTGGTTAGAAATCTATCCAAACACCCTCCCTCAGATTTCCCCTTCAGATTCTCATCAACAACACATGGCTCCATTTAAACCCCCAATTCATTTCACAACAATATCTCCCATAGACCCTTCTCATAAAATCATAAAACACAGTTCATTTACATACCTGAAACTTCCAAGCTCAGTACAAAGGCCATGGCTGCAACTTCTGGTGCTCTGCTTAATGGATTAGGCTCATCCTTCCTCTGTGGAGGTACCAGAAGCCAGACCTTGCTGGTCGGAGCTAGAGGCAGCGTCAATGCCGTTGGCGGCGGCTCTCGTAAACTTGTCATTGTCGCTGCTGCTGCCAAGAAGTCTTGGCTCCCTGGCGTTAGGGGTGGCGGCAACCTCGTCGACCCCGAATGGCTCGATGGCTCGTATGTCTCTCTTACTTTTTCATGTTGTTGCTGCTAAATTTTCAGTTACTGCTTTGAATCTGTTGTTGGAAGAGGCATTCCATCAAACAATGATTCTAAGAAATTAGTGTTAAAGTTAAGAAGAGGCATTTTATTGCACTTTCTAAGCATTAAATCACACTTTGTTGTAAGCTATTATTGTTTAGAACATGGTATATGCATTTCATCCAACATTTTCTAAGCAATTACTGTCTAAAATCTGGCTTAGGCATTCCATCCAACAAGTTCATAGCAGTTACTCTTCAAAAACATAGAAGAGGCATTTAATCAAACAATTTCTAAGCTAACCAAAGTTCATAACTCTAGATAAGGCATTTCATCAAACAGCTCATAAGCAATTAATTACCTGTTTCGATTATACAGCCTTCCAGGCGACTTCGGGTTCGACCCACTGGGGTTAGGAAAGGACCCAGCATTTCTAAAATGGTACAGAGAAGCAGAGCTAATCCACGGGCGGTGGGCAATGGCAGCCGTGTTGGGAATCTTCATCGGCCAGGCCTGGAGTGGGATCCCATGGTTCGAAGCCGGAGCCCAACCATCCGCAATCGCTCCGTTCTCCTTCGGATCACTGCTCGGAACCCAGCTTCTGCTAATGGGGTGGGTCGAAAGCAAGCGATGGGTGGATTTCTTCAACCCAGAGTCTCAATCTGTGGAATGGGCGACGCCATGGTCGAGAACGGCAGAGAACTTCGCAAATGCAACTGGAGAACAGGGGTACCCTGGAGGAAAATTCTTCGATCCGTTGGGATTTGCAGGAACTTTGAAGGATGGAGAGTATATTCCGGACACAGAGAAGCTGGAGAGATTGAAGTTGGCTGAGATCAAGCATTCTAGAATCGCCATGTTAGCGATGCTCATCTTCTACTTCGAAGCTGGACAGGGGAAGACGCCGTTGGGTGCTCTTGGATTGTAAAAATAAATATTTAGATGTGAAGGAAAAATTGTCAATATTTTCACTAAAAGACTTTTAACGTGAACATGTGTTGATCATTTTGAGATAGATTTTGAAGGGGGTTTGTTGAAGCCCTAAATCAAAATTCAAATTTGAGTTTGTGTCATTTCCATTTGTGGACTTTGCCTTCTTTTAATCTTTTAGTTGTTTACATATAGACTATAATTTGAGAGTTGAATATTGGCCTTATTTTTTAATTCAAGGCATTTGAGGCATGGATTCCGATCCATAACCTTTTGATTAACCGGTCATTCTTGACTTCAACTCTTGTTGGTATGTACATGGGTCATGATTTAGCTAACAATGCAACCATGGATCTCGTTTTCCACTAAACTACGTAGATAGTAATTGACTTACTCAACCATTAGAGGTGCAAGGAATAACTGAAAAATCGAAAAATCAACGGTTTGATTTCTAGTTGATCATATCATCTAAGGATCACTTTCTTTCCAAGAATCTAATGTTATGAGTTAGAATTCGCTAAATATGGCCAAACAATAGAACATCGAGTTAAGAGGCCCAAAGAAGACATTTTAAGGCTCAATGAAGATAATTAAGCCTGCAAAACCACGAAGCTTAGTTCTACAAAAGAATGGAAGTCGAAAAGGCTCAATAACAAGAGGATTAGACAAGGTGTAGGCGATCCAAAGGATGGCTTAGCGTCGGGCCGACCCTTGGAGGGTCAGCTAATTAATCCTATGGATCGACCATGTCCTAGCTGAACCTTCTAAGGTCAGTTAGCCCACCCTTGGCTTGGCCAAGCTCCCGAAGTAAGCCTCGTTTGGCTATGCAAAGGTCTTCCAAATTAGCCTTAAGAGAGTCAGTAGCAGTCCAAGAGGTTAGTAAATGATTTTTCTTGTTATAACTGCATAATTGTTACTTCAAAAACTGCAGAATAGTTACTCAAAATTATTATTGATTAAATGAAGGGGTATTAAAGTTAAAGAAGCATTTAAAAAATTATTTTGAGGTAAGTAATCATTAAGGATTGAACTGAGTCACACGTCGACTACTATGTTAATCTATGATGGTCAAAATAAAATATTATTTTAATATTAACTAGAAATACAATGACTAAATTCCAAACACTAAAATGATATGAGATTAGTAGTCAAAACGGTATTATAACAAAAAAAAAAAATCTCCCCACTAAGTATTTGGGGAAATTTGTCAGAATAGATTCTTGTTTGAAACTTTTGTAAAAACGGGTTCAATTTCAAACTGGGTGGCGTCTATGAGAAAAGATCCAAGTCTAAAATATAAGATTTAACCCAAGTGTCAAATTAAGAGCAAACTTGGTTTAACCATCATATATCATGGATTGGCCTAGTGGTCAAGAGGGCATTGAGAAAATAAAAGGTGATGGATTCAATCTATGATGGTCATTTACCTAGAAATTAATTCCCTACGAGTTTCCTTGACATCCAAAATATTATAGGGTCAAGTAGTATGTATTGTGCCAATAGTCAAGATATGCACAAGCTGGTCTGGATAGTGACCAATATAATTATAAAAAAAGAGCAAATTTGGTTTAATATAGAAACTACAAATACCAACAAGAATAGAGCTCTACCAGCATCTTGTACAATCTATTTTTTTTGAAACAAAGTAACCATGCCCGTCCCTTGTACAATCTAATAATCATGAGGGTACAGGTTCAAATCTCTCTTCCCCTAATATTATTGTATAAAAATAAATAAATAAAGAAGCTACAAACAAAAACTCATTTACATGATTAATTTGAAATTGAACCGTTTTTTTTTAAAAAACAAGAATCCATTATGACAAATTACAAGTATTTGGGCATTAGTTTATCAAAAGGACTTCTCTTTCAAAGTAGGAAGTTGGGAATGAGTCCACATGGTTGGCAGCCAAGTGGAATAGCAGATAAAGAACTTGCTTCTCATTGGTCCGAAATCTATCCAACACCCTCCCTCAGATTTCCCCTCCAGATTCTCATCAACACATGGCTCCATTTAAACCCACAATTTATTTCACAATATCTCCCACAGACCCCTCTCATAAAATCATAAAAAACAGTTCATTACATACCTGAAACTTCCATCTCAGTAGAAAGCCATGGCTGCAACTTCTGGTGCTCTGCTTAATGGATTAGGCTCATCCTTCCTCAGTGGAGGTAGCAGAAGCCAGACCTTGCTGGCCGGAGCCAGAGGCAGTGTCAATGTCGTCGGCGGCTCTCGTAAACTTGTCATTGTCGCTGCTGCTACCAAGAAGTCTTGGATCCCTGGTGTTAGGGCCGGCGGCAACCTCGTCGACCCCGAATGGCTCGATGGCTCGTAAGTCTCTCTTACTTTTTTCATGTTGTTGTTGCTAAATTTTCCGTTTCTGCTTTGAACCTGTTGTTGGAAGAGGCATTCCATCAAACACTCATTTTCAGTAATAACTGTTTTAGTTCAGAAGATGCATTTTATTGCACTTTCTAAGTATTAAATCACACTTTGTTGTAAGCTATTATTGTTTAGAACATGGTATAGGCATTTTATCAATCACATTCAAAGAAATTACAGTTTACTATCTGGTTCAGGCATTTTATCAAACACATCCCAAGCAATTACTGTTTACAATCTGGTATATGCATTTTATCGAACATTTTCAAAGTAATTACTGTCTAAGATCTGGCTTAGCCATTTCATCGAACACTTTCTAAGCAATTACTATTTACAATCTGGTATATGCATTTTATCAAACCCTTCCTAAGCAATTACAATTACTATCTCAAATCTGCAAAACGCAATTCATCAAACAGTTCATAAGCAATTAATTACCCGTTTCGATTATACAGCCTTCCAGGCGACTTCGGCTTCGACCCACTGGGGTTAGGAAAGGACCCAGCATTTCTAAAATGGTACAGAGAAGCAGAGCTAATCCACGGGCGGTGGGCAATGGCAGCCGTGTTGGGGATCTTCATCGGCCAGGCCTGGAGTGGGGTCCCATGGTTCGAAGCCGGAGCCCAACCATCCGCAATCGCCCCATTCTCCTTCGGATCGCTGCTCGGAACCCAGCTGCTGCTGATGGGGTGGGTCGAAAGCAAGCGATGGGTGGATTTCTTCAACCCGGAGTCTCAATCCGTGGAATGGGCGACGCCATGGTCGAGAACGGCGGAGAACTTCGCAAACGCGACCGGAGAACAGGGGTACCCCGGAGGAAAATTCTTCGATCCGTTGGGATTTGCAGGAAGTTTGAAGGACGGAGAGTACATTCCGGACACGGAGAAGCTGGAGAGATTGAAGCTGGCTGAGATTAAGCATTCCAGAATCGCCATGTTAGCGATGCTCATCTTCTACTTCGAAGCTGGACAGGGGAAAACACCTTTGGGTGCTCTTGGATTGTAAAATATTTTTTTTTCCATGTGAATGATAAATTGTTCATATTTTCTCTCTTTGAAATGGGGGTTTTGTTGAAGCCCTAAATCAAAATTCAAAATTTGAGTGTGCCATTTATGACTATAATTTTAGAGTGCATTCAACAATATTTGAGACACTGATATCAAATTATAAAGATGTTACTTGAACTCAACTCATATATTATATACATAATACATCGTGGTTCTCGATTTATACTTAACCCATTAAAAATGCGATCCATTATAGAAAACCGAAAAATTTGTCTTAAAAATAAATTTAACATTTTGATTTCTAGTTAATTCGATTAATTTGTGACACACTCATTCAGTAGAATTTAGTGTTATATGTGAGAATTAGTTCAATATGACAAAATTATAGAGCATGAAGTTCATAATTAAGCAGCTAAATAATGATGTTCAATCCTAATTATTCCTTAAAAATCATATTGATCATATCAATATGCAATCCAACGAGTGGGGGAATCCAACTTTTGATCCGCGTGCAGGTTAAAGAGCTCAACCCAACCGTTAAGCATCTCAAAGGGTAACAACAAATTTAATGTATAGCCGAATATTACATATTTAATAAGAAAATTAACTCTAACATTTTAGTTACGAAACAAAAACACTATTTATACAAGACAAAAACAAGTTATTCAAACCTAGGGCATGTTTGACCCATGGATAAACTGTGGAGTTGGCTTGGTTTGACTTCTATTTGTTTGACTGTCGTTCTAATTTCTACCCAACTTCACGCGTGGGTCCCACATTTTTATTAAAATATTAAAATATTAAAAAACTACTCGATATTTATTTTTTTATTTAAAAAAAAAATTCAACGATCCACCTTCCATCGCATCAAACATAATTTTATTATTAAAAAACTATTAAATATTCATTTTTTTATTTAAATAAAAATTTCAACAATTCTCCTTCCATCACATCAAATATAACTTTATATTTTATTTCTTTCCCTTCAAATATAAACTTATTTCACTTATCTTCTCATCTCAACTCAACTAAACCCAACCCAATCCATCCCCTCAAAGCCAAACATGCCCCTAATTAGCTTTCATCACTTTAGAAAGAGAGTAAATTGTATTTCATCACTTTGTATGTTGAGCTTGTAGAAGGTAAAAAATGATTGTGGATTAGGTATTGTTTTGCACCATTACATTATAATATTGAATAAAGGTTTCTTCTTGTGTTGTGTGTGTATTCATAAAAGTAGCTAGCTATGCTCTACTAGATGTAGTTGATGTTGAAACTTTTTAAAAATTTCAAAGTTGCCAAGCTTTAGTGGAAGAATATTCATAAGCATTATGATGAAGAGGTGCAACATTTTAGTTTGCAAACAAAAAGTTGGCAAATAAAGTGACAAATTTGACATGATGAATCCACCTTTTTTTTAAATCATGCATTGAATTTTATGGTAGATAATATAAAATATTTAATTTATATATATATATATATATATATATATATATTAAGCCATAAAAATGTAGTTGTCAAAAGTAAATTGAAACTTGTTCCTGACACCTCTATACAGATATATATTTATTTATACATATAAATATTTAAAAAATGGAAAGAAAAAAAGAGTACTTAATTTTTATTATTTTAATCATTTAATATTAACAGGTGTTAGAAATTTGATGGGGAAAGTTTTTTATTTATTCACTATATTGCCATTACCTCAAGTTCATGCCACTTAAGGTTTTGGCACATTAATATCTTTAATTGATGAAACAAATAATATTACAGAAAAAATTCAATTAATTTTAGAGACTGTTTCTTATACTACTATAAAAAGTCTTTAATCAATATAATACATGAACGTAAAAAGTAGAATCGAAATAAGCAAAAAAAAAAAAAAAAAAAAACTCAAAATTTTTTTATGATGGAATATTTTTTTTGAAAGAATATTATAATTAAAATATAAAAATAATAATATAATAATAATGATTATCTAAGATCCATTACAAAAATTAATTAAGAAAACATAGCTTTGTAAATAATTTTAATGTTTAAATTTAAAATCTATAAATAAACAAAGACAAAATCGTGCCAAAATTAATTTTTTTTATAGGAAGTTTTCATGTATAACAAAAATGTGATAAACAATTGCATTTATAGTACATTTTTATCAAAAATTGGTTTATAGCAAAATTTTAAGTGATTGATATCAATCATTGATAATTGATTAATAAACTCAATCACTTAACAAACTAATTGATATCAAATGGTTGATTGATAATTAATTGATTGATAAATTTAATCACTTAACAAACTAATTGGTAATTGATTGATAAATTCAATCATTTACTATAGCAGATGTGGTACTGCATAAAAAAGATGGCAAATGTGCAAAATCCACTACCACCACTCCACCCTTTTTAACAGCTTTTTGTATTGGCAACCCATGATTATGACTAAACTAAATTTTTTATTACTTATTCATAATTCTTCGAGCCCGTTTTTACGCACTTTGAATAATATCACATGTCATATCATTTGATGTTATGATATTTAGATATCAAAAAAGTTCATACAAAATTAATTTTTAGGTATTTAACTATTATAGATTAAATCCATCATCTTATGCAATATTTGACCAATTTAGTCATTTCACAATAATTCACCAAACTAACATGATATTACGAGTTTAAGTATTATTGAATAATAAAGAGAAAATTATGTCAATAGGTTTTTTCTTAATAGGTTAATAGTGTTATTAGAGAGAACTTCTAAAATAATAAAGTTATTATAGTCTTAAGGTCTTTTAAGCTTTTAATTCGAGAGTACATGCATATAGTTTGGAGTAACGTCTCTAAAAATTATTTTATCAAAGAAGTGGTTTTTCATGATAAGTTAAACTTGATAAAAGATTAACAAAAGCTACTTACATTGTATTTTTGTTCTTTACAAAATAAAACTTGCAACGATTGAGATAGGCAAACCTACCTATTTAATATAGGCTAGGTTTTACAATTGGCAGATAACACTACATGGAAGACACTATTACTTTTAAATAATGTGAAAGTCAAATATCGATTTTTAGAATCAAAGTCATGATTGTAGAGTTGAAATGAATTACAATTCATCTAAATAATCAATGCAACATCAATTCATTTAGTTCACAAGAGATGTCTCTGGTGCCCGCCCTAGAGACGGACATGATTACCTTGTTTCAAAAATAAAATAACAACTCATTTAATAATTATCCATTAATATATAAGATATATGTTTGAGTCCAGTTAATAAAAATATATAATATAAGACGCAAACCTCTACTATATTATAAAATCTGAGTTTTCTTTAAATTAAAATATTTTGGAAAAGAAAAAAAAATAGAGGTAGGTGAATGAAAATGAGGGGTGATACTTCTCTCTCTATTCTGGTAGTGATACTTGATATAGTTAATTAATGATTTTGTGAAAGCTTAATATATAGTTAGAAAATAATCCTAAAATAAAATAAAAATTATTATTTCAAATTATGGGTATCAATGATTCAATATGTATACCAACTAGAGTAATAATTCAACGATATTAATATATATTTATAGATCAAAAAATCATGTCCAGAAACTTACAACTTCGAAACTTTCATTCTAAATATTATCGAGTTCACCCAACTTTTTTTTTTTTTTTTTTTTTGAAACAAAGCACTTCATTAAATAATATAAAAAACATTACAATAAAAAAATTCCCCCGAGAGAATAAAATGAAAATACAAGAGTCTGGATAAGGATGACAATCTTACCCAAATCTTCATATTGATGTGATATTGTCCTTTTTTTTTTTTTTTTGTTTCTTCAGTCTAGTTGGCCTAGATCTTCATGACTTTGTTTTTGAGCTTCCTCAAAAGGTCTCATACCAATAGAGATGGTTGTCATCTCTTATATACTCATGATCTTCCCCTCTTCTAACTAATATGAGATATTTTGTTTGCATACCAACAGAGAACTTTCCGAACCCAAAAGTATTTTTAAATTAACATGAGTAAATTATAATAATGTTTATAGATAAAAAGTATTTTTACCCAAAAATCAGCCAACAAATTCAAAACAAAACACATACTTAGCTGGATTCCATAAATCATACGACTTTAAGTCCACCTTTAAACTACTAAACATAAAAAATGATTAATTTTTAATAAAATCGATTAGATCATTGTGGACCAAATCCGACATGTCGTTTGTCACTTTCCCAATCCACTGGTGTGATTTGAGTTGACGTAAAGAAAAATAAGCACTTCTCAATTCTCTCTCGGGTCCCACGCGGAAATCAATAATCCATTTCTTGGACTAATTTTCAACGAATACCCAAAACGACAACGTTTTATCGCTGTAGCCCATGGTCCCCCTAAGCCGGCTTTGCTTACTCAACTTTGACTCTTCAACCTTTTCATCTCTATAAATCGCTTGTCATTTCCATGCAAACTTTCATCGAAAAATAAATGGCGAAACTTAGTTATAGTCCAGTACTCATTCTTGCTATGTCGGTAGCCGCGTTGCTCGGCTTTGCTGCCACGGTTGTGCATGGCCAAGGCACTCGCATTGGCTTCTACTCTAGCTCTTGCCCTCGAGCTGAGTCCATTGTTCGATCTACTGTCCAATCTCATTTTCGGTCTGACCCCACGATTGCTCCTGGCTTGTTGAGAATGCACTTCCACGATTGCTTTGTTCGGGGTTGTGATGCATCTGTGCTCCTTGCTGGCTCAAATACCGAGAGGAACTCACCTCCAAACCTTTCGTTGAAAGGGTTCGAGGTCATCGACGATGCCAAGTCGCAGCTCGAGGCTGCTTGTCCTGGTGTTGTTTCTTGTGCTGACATTCTTACTCTTGCTGCTCGTGACTCTGTAGTTTTGGTACGATATATAATTTTGGTTACACTTCTTAATTACCAATCACTTTTATGGTTGAATTCATTTTTAAATTTTATTGTGTTCGAATATAGACGAGTGGAGTAGGGTGGAGTGTGCCGACAGGAAGAAGAGATGGGACAATTTCAGTGTCTTCCGAAGCTGACAACTTACCTGGATTTACAGACTCCATTGATGTTCAAAAACAAAAATTCAATGACAAGGGACTCAACACTCAAGACCTTGTCACTCTCGTTGGTAAGACTAAAAGATCTTAATAAAGATATTGGTATTGTTTATTTTTAAAAATATTTCAAAAAAAATAAAGCAAAGTTTCTATAGCTAAGATTTTGTTTGATTGTCATTCAGTTTTGGTTTCTGTGTTTGTTGGTTTCTAAAAAATATACAAATGAAAATGGATATTGGAGAACCATTTATTAAGTTTTCGTTCGATAACCATTTGATTTATTGTTTTTGGTTTTTCAAATTTAAGTCTATTCTCTCTCAAATTTCTTACCTCCATCATTTATTCATCTTTTTTTAAGAAAGTAGGAGAATACTAAATAACTTTTAAAAACAAAAACAAACTTTAGAAACCTATTTTTTTTTTTTTTTTTTTTTAAAGTTGTTTTTAAAATTTGAGAGAACATATGTTTAAATTTGAAAAACAAAAAACAAGAAACCAAATGGTTATCAAACGGGGCCTAAGTAGTTGATATTAACTTCATTTTCAAAATTTAAAAACAAAAGAAAAAAGTTATGTAAAGTTTCTCATTCTTTGATGAACTATTTGGAGCAGGTGGGCACACAATCGGCACAACACAATGCCAATTCTTCAACTACAGGCTCTTCAACTTCACCGCAAACGGCGCGGACCCGAGCATCGACCCGGCATTCGTGAGCCAACTACAAGCACTCTGCCCTCAAAACGGGGACGGAACACGCCGAGTCGGGTTGGACACGGGCAGCCCGAGCAGGTTCGACACGTCGTTCTTCTCAAACTTGAGGAACGGGCGTGGCATCTTGGAGTCGGATCAAAAGCTCTGGACCGATGCCTCGACTCGCGCTTTCGTCCAACGATTCTTGGGCCTCCGAGGGCTCTTGGGATTGACCTTCAACGTCGAGTTCGGTCGATCTATGGTTAAGATGAGTAATATTGAAGTCAAAACTGGTACTCAGGGTGAAATTCGTAAGCTTTGCTCTGCGGTTAACTAAACAAAATTAGAGAGTTAATTAATTTAATGTGGTAGCAAAATTGAGAAATAGAGCACATGTATATGTACTCTTTTGTATTTTCTAATTGCAATGTTTACAAAGAATTTATTTCATATATATAAAGTATGAAGAAAGATTTTAAGATTTTCAATTTAATCATTACTACAAATTTGTTAATTTTAATATTGACTAAAATAATGACTAAACTAATTTTAAATTTTGATATATCGATGAATTAAATTTTATAAGAAAATAGGTAAAAGTAATTTTTTTAAAAAAAATACACACCCGGATGGGTCAGTGGCGTAATGATTTTATTGTTTACTAGTAAACCAGTTCAACATCAACATCACATGTTTGATCTCTAGAATGAGTGTCATAAAAAACATGGTCTATCCCTATATTATCAAAATAGGGTAATGAAGATAAAGTAACTCTAGAAAATTAATTTCTAGTCTATCATGAATGGAATCGTATTTTCACTTTGTTTTATTGAGCTTTTAGGATTTTTTTAGAAGAAAGATACGATATATAAATTAATAAGGCGCAAGCGAAATTAGAGCCGAAAGGGCAGGATAGACATTCACTAATTAGTTTTCCATGATTAAAGACTGTATTAGGTATTTTTGGCACCATTAGATTATTTATAGTACTAAGATTTTGTGTGTGTGGGTTGGAATTCCCAAGAGTAGATAAGCTCCACTAGTTGATATTGATATTTTGAAAAAACTTACAAAATGGCTAAGTTTTGGTGGAAGAATATTCAGAGACATTATGTGCAAAATATGACAATTTTGACAATTTATGGGTCTTGCCATTAATTTTAAGATTAGGTATAAACAAAGCATAACATAAGAGTCTACAAAGCTTAATTATAAAAATATAAAGCACATCATATCATGCATTATATTGTTACAACATAAGAGACGAAATTGAAAATAAAACACTGAAATATTAAGAACTAATTAATTAATTAAGTTCAGAACAAACCCTACGGATTTCACCCTCCTTGCCAGTTTTCACTTTGATGTTGCTCATCTTAACCATGGATCTCCCAAACTCAACTCGAAAGCTCGAACGTCGCGCTCCCGAGCCCAAGTACTGTCGAACGATAGGTCGAGTAGAGTCATCATTCCACAGCAGCTGATCGGACTCCAAGATCCCACCCCCTTGCCTCAAGTTCGAGTAGTACGACAAGTCGAACTTTTCGGGACTATCCACGTCGAGCTCAACCCTCGTGGTGCCATCTCCATCTTTGGGACAAAGAGCTCGTAGTCGATCGACCAGCGTCGGGTTGATGGCCGGATCGGCGCCGGTTTCAGTACTTGTGGTGAAGTTGTAGAGCCTGTAACTGAAAAAACGACATGATGCTGTACCGATGGTATGGGCACCTGTATATGAAAAATATGTTGAAAGATTAATATGTTTTGTTACTTTGTCTTTACAAAAAATAGCTACTTCAATTTCTTGTAAATTTATATAAGTATGTTTACATTTACTTGTATTAGAGTTATTAACATTAATTCATAAATATTAATTTCAAATGTATCATATAGATTTTTTTTTTTTTTTGAAAGTTTTAAAAACTTAAGTTGAACAAAACTATTGCGATATGTTGTACGGATGACTGTGATTACTTATTCAAGAGTCTCATTGTTCGATCAGCAAGTGGAGGTGCAGGGGTAACGATCCAGTTGCATAGATGCATTTCCGCATTCTACATCATGTTACGTAAATGTAATTGCACATGCGTAGACGCCATTATGCCCTCCACATTAGTAAACGTATTCTGCATATATTGACAGATTCACACTTTTATGCATTTTGGCCTTTTTATCTATAATAGGATTTAATGAGAGTGCATATTTAAACTCGAATTAAATCCTAGTCGAATATAATGTTCATCTCTAAATTTGTATTTCGTCTTTCCTAAATATAATGTTAGTGAATCACGTAATTCTGTTTGTGTTGTTTTTCTGATCCTTTTGCGATTTTTCTTATTCTTTGATTCAATTGTTGATTGTCGTTGTGATAACAAGAACTTTAATAACATTATTTTGTACAAATAATGAAGGTAAATCTTAAAATATTTGTATCATAGTCTCTTTAATATCAGTATTATAAGAAAAGAATGTCACAATACTCATTAACACCAATTATGTGTTGTTACCTGCTAGAGTGACCAAGTCATGGGTGTTGAGACCTACAGCAGTGAATTTGTTTTTCTGAACTTGAATTGAATCTGAAAAACTTGGCAAATGAACCTCTGAAATCAATGAAACTCTCCCATCTCTACGTCCTGTTGGCACTTCCCAACTTAATCCACCCGTCTACATTAATTAAATTAATTAATTAGGATCTTATAATAATTAGCTCCACCATAATTAATATAATTTATTTATTTCTCAAATATATATATATAAAAAAGAACTACACTCACCATAACCACGGAGTCACGAGCAGCAAGAGCAAGAATATCAGCACAAGACACGACGCCAGGGCAGGCATCTTCGAGTTTCTCCTTGGCGTCGTCAATCACCTCGAACCCTTTCAAAGTAAGATTCGGCACAGCCGTCCTCTCGGTGTCGGGGCCGGCAATAAGAACAGAAGCATCACATCCTCGAACAAAGCAGTCGTGGGCGTGCATTCTCAATAGGCCCGGAGCAACCGAAGGGTCCATTTGAAAATGGGATTGGACAGTGGATCGAACCACGGATTCAGCTTCCGGGCATGTTGGGAGGTAAAACCCTAGACGCGTGCCCTGACCATGCACGACGGTGGTGGTGGCCAAGCCAAACACCACCGCCGCACATAGAACTAAAATGAAACAAACTTTCACCATTACAAAAGAGAAAATAGTGATTTTTTTTTTTAATTCAATTTTTTTGTGGAAATGAGAGGTTATTTATATATAGAGATGAAGAATCGAAATTTGAGTGAGTAAAATCGGGTTAATTAATTACAGCCAGGCAGAATTGTCGTTTTAGCTTTGTTTTCAGTCAAATAATGCATCATGCATGTATTTTTGTAGTTTCGCCAAATTGTTGAGATAAGATGAAAAGTCAATATGAAAAGTTACTTGTAGATGTTGGGGAACTTTATATTGTCATGTATAGTTTTAAGAGAATTTGTTTGTATAGCAAATTTTCTACTCTACATTAAAATTATAGCAATTTTTTAAAAATATTGTAAATATAGCAACTTTTTTTTGATAGACTCTATCAAATACTATCGATGGAGTCCATCAAACGCTATTAAAAAGTCTATCAGACATTATTGATGAGTCTAGCAGACACTATTGATGGAGTCTATCAAACACTATTGATAGAGTTTATAAATCTGATTTTGCTATATTTGTAAATATTTTCAAAAAGTTGCTATTTATTCAATTTTTTCACCTTACTGTAATATACATGTAAATTCCCCTAGTTCTAATAGTGATACGTTATGGACAACAAATTAATATTCCCATATATGATATATCCACAAAATATGAAAACAAAATAGTGATGTTCGAGTTTGAATTCGTGATCATAGAATTAAAATGAATTAATATCAAATAAGATAACTAATTACGGACCTTCATTATATCTACCTATTGTTACTGCAAATAATTTATATTTGTATTATTTGTCAATTAATGGTAAAAACGTCACCTAATTAAACTTTTAGCAATATGATTCAGAATTATAGCATTTTTTTTTAAATAGTTAGATCTGAATTTATCGTTTGGAATGTCAAAATTTGTATATACTACTCTATATTAAAAAAAAAAAAAAAAAAGTCAGCCCTCGAGAAAATTTTACACAGAAGAAGGTGACATAATAAAAGTCTTTTATGGCAGACACCCTAGTATTAAAAGAACCCATCATAAAATGTCTAAATTTCTAAATTTGAAAAAATAATTGAATAGATGTGGTAAATACTAATTTATTTATTTACTACTTTTTTTTTAGAATAAGCGCTTCGCTGAGTAATTCATAAATTCGTATGAGAATACTTTTTATTTGAATTTTATTTGGGATGAAGAGTCGAACTTATAACTTTTTTATTATTGAATGATCATCGATGTCATATAACAGGTTGCTATTTTGTGGATTTAATTTTGAACTTTTTTTTATTGATCTTTGGGAAGAGAAACTTTCAACATATTTTTTAAGTACGTACGATATTAAATGGCTAAATCCTAAAGCTTGAGGTGCAATATCAAATAAAAATCCAATGATGAAATATTTGTTACCAATTGACAAATTTGAAGTTAAAGTAGGTACTTTAATATTTTTATTTCTTTTATACATAAATGTTGTTGAGCTTCTGTTTTGTTGACTTCTTTCATCATTTAATTATTTTTATTGAACTTCCAAAACAGACAAGCCAACAAAAGTAATAGTTCACTTTCATAAATCATAAGTGTGTCCATAATTTAAAAGGTTATAAGGATGTCCATAATGCATTCAAATCTCTATCTTTAATTGTTATTTTGAAAAAAAGTAAATTATAAATTTTTGTCATTACGATTTAATGAAAGTTAGAATTAGTCTCAATTAGTCTCTATCATTTGGACAAAATTAAAAATAGATATAGTAGTTTTAAAAACTAAAATTTAGTCCCTACAATTTAATAAAATTTAAAAATAGTTCTTGTTAATCTTAATTGTTGATGAGTTAAATATATAAAAGTTAGTTATTCATATGTGAATGAAGTTAAGTGATTGGTTGAACAAAACATATAACATTTTTTATATGTACATAGTCACATATGTACTTAATTGGTTAAAAATCACGAACAATAAAAAATATTTTTTAGTTTTTACCAAGTAATAGAGACTAGTTTAATTTTTAAAATTATAGGACTAAATTTTAATTTTGTCAAATCATAAAAATTAAATTCCAAATTTTAAAACTAGGAAGATTAAATTCAAAACTTTTATCGAACCATTTGGATTTAATGTATAATTTAGAGAAAAAAGAAAGTGTAAATGATAAAGACTAGGACGTATTTATTCTTTTTTTTTTTTTTCCCTTTTTCTTTTTAATAGTAATCTAAAATTTTGTTGAGAATTATGAATGGTTAATGATTTGACGTGGGAGCAAAAAAGAATACATACACTATTTTGCTAAAAGTTAAGTATAGGAATACGTATGTATACAAGTAGAGTAATGTTAAAAAGACAAGCAACAAGTAGAGTTGATGTGAACAAGCTTCCATGAAATCGACGCCATCAATTTATATCTAAACATCCATGACATTTGTCATTTTGTTTGGACGCATCTTAAAAGATTTATACAAACACTACTACAAATATGAGTTTAGATGATACTTTCGAGAATACAATTAAAGTGTCATAAATGAAAAACACGAGTTTTATGACACTTTATTATAATCATCTAGTAAACACGCGTTTTATGACACTTTTTTTTAATCATTTAATAAATGTGCGTTTTATGACA
>JBBMEF010000014.1:1474132-1489631 GCA_037832685.1 Sicyos baderoa | reverse complement strand
TATATAAGAAAAGGCATATTTTAATATTTTCCTTTAAAGTTTAATAATATAGACGGAATGAGTTGATGGTGCGTCAGTTATTTTAATTGGTGACAATCCATTTCAACTCTAATTATAACTAAAAATAGGGATTCTCAAAAAAAAAAAAAAAAAAAACTATAAATAGCATAAATATAAATTGAGTCTCCACGGTTCAAAGAAAATAGAGTTTAGTTAGGAAGAAATATAGAATTAAGAATTTATGATCAGCACCACTTTCCACCTCTTATATTATATTTTTAACACAATTTCTAAAATAATTCATTTATAGCAGATTAATTTCTATTACTGGTAGAGTTCTATTAATATGGAGTTTCTATCACTAGTAGAAAGCAGTGATAGAATAAGTTTATCATTGATTGAATTTTATTACCAATAGAAATTTTTGAGTGATAGAACTCAATTTAGATTTCTGCTGTAAATGAATTAGTTTTGATTTTGTGCTATATAAATATTTTACCATTTTTTGCTATTCATGCAAAATTCCATATAAAATTTATCTATGTTTTTTTATTTTAAAAGTTAGAATTTGATAAAACCTAAAATAATCGTATTTATCATTTTTTATCGTTAGCTAATTAAGTATTCAATATTAATTATCATGAAGTAACCATGTAGTTAAGTAAGGATTTGAGGTACTTAATGAAACGAGTTCAATCCATAGTAGTTCATCCAAATGTTGTAGGAATTAAAATGGTACGTCGCTTAGTATTAATCTAGATGCACGCAAGTTGTCTCGGATAATCACTGATTTCAAAAAAAAAAAAAAAAAAAAAAAAAATTATTCCTATAGTCCTATAAAAGCCATGAGTTGAGTTAGAGATTCCACACATTTCCCTCTGGCAACCGCGAATCCTCGGCGAACCAACAACTCAGGTTCGTTCTTCATCTTCTTCTCTGTTTCTTTTCATTGCTTTCAATTTCTGTAATCTGTTTGGAAACTATAATTTCCGAGATCTGAGACTCACAATCTTGTTGGTATGGTCAGCAGCGCAATGGGGATGGGCGAAATCAACGCCGTCGCCGACGTTTTGGTCGGAGATTTCGATCCCAGCATCATCTTTTCCAAGCCTCTGCCGCCGTTGGCGGCGACCGACGACCTGGATCTGAAAGGACAACGAAACGCCGAGTCGGAACAGAACGGGAAGAGGGAGATCGTGCTCGGTAGAAATGTCCACACCAGCTGCTTCGCCGTCACCGAGCCTGAATCCAATGACGAATCCACCGGCGACCAGGAGGCTTACATGGCCAGCGTCTTGGCTCGCTATCGCAACAATCTCGTCGAGAGGACTAAACATCATTTAGGTCTTTTGTTTTGTTTTGTTTTGTTTTGTTTTCAGTTTCTTCCAAGTTTTGTGAATGTATCATGTATGTGTTCTGATCTGGATTTGTGTGTTTATTAGGTTATCCTTATAATTTGGATTTCGAGTATGGTGCTTTGGCGCGGTTGCAGCATTTCTCGATTAACAATCTTGGTGATCCGTTTATTGAGAGCAATTACGGTGTGCATTCGAGGCAGTTCGAGGTCGGGGTTTTGGATTGGTTTGCTCGTCTTTGGGAGATTGAGAAAAATGAGTATTGGGGTTACATTACCAATTGTGGTACTGAAGGAAACCTTCACGGGATTCTCGTTGGGTTAGTTTGATTCAAGTTTGATTTTCTGTTTTGTACTGTGTTTATGCATGTTTTTCTTAGCAATGGTGGAATTGTATGCAATTGTTCTTGTAGGAGAGAAGTTCTGCCAGATGGGATTCTATATGCTTCTCAAGAATCTCATTATTCTGTTTTCAAAGCTGCTCGAATGTATCGAATGGATTGTGAGAAGATTGGTACTTTGGTATCTGGTGAGATTGATTGTGCTGAGCTTAGAGTCAAGTTGCTTGCTAACAAACACAAACCAGCTATACTCAATGTCAATATTGGTAATTTCTCTTTCCCTTCTTGCAACTGAAAATGTATTTGTTTTATTGGTGGGAGTTTGAGTGAATTCTTGTTGCAGGAACCACGGTGAAAGGAGCTGTCGATGATCTTGATCTTGTGATACAAACACTCCACGAATGTGGGTTCTCAAATGATCGGTTCTACATTCATTGTGATGGGGCGTTGTTTGGACTTATGATGCCTTTTGTCAAACGTGTAAGCGAATGTCTTTGCCTATATAATTTTCACTGTGGCATGTTTTGGCTTTTGCTGTTTTTTCGTTGTTTCTTACACGAGGTACATATATGTGTGGCTGTAAATTGTATGCTATAGCTTAATTGCATCCACAAGATTGAAATTCATGTAGGTCCCCAAGGGGTGACAGAGTGGGTGAAGACTTGGGCCTTGAAGGTATGCTCCCTTCAAGGTCTCCGGTCGAAACTCACCTGTGACATTCTCCTTCGATGTCTCTGGTGCCTGGCCTAGGGACGGGCGTGGTTACCTTGTTCAAAAAAAAAAAAAAAGATTGAAATTCATGTAGGTTGTTTACTGACTTGAAGGAACTTTAGGCCTCCATTCACTTTATGTACCCTCAAAGAAGAGGGTGAACAAGGAGTGGTCCTTTCTCTTAATGGTAAGAGGCAGTAGGCCCATTAGAGCAAGTCTATCCGGCCTTTGATAAGATTCCCGTCCAGATCTATATTGATATCAAATAACAAAGAAACTATTTTAATAGGACTTGAAACCTCATATTTGAAATAACAAAGAAACTATTTTAATAGGACTTGAAATCTCCTATTTTTTTAGAAAATAATCTCTTGAGCCCGCCAAACCTTTACTTAATATTTTAATATCAATGCACCACCTCCTATTTATTTATTTCTCAAATAACCTAGCTAACTCTCTGACTAATTGCCCATTTATCCCTATATTATTTTTAATCCCTCTAATTGCCCAAGCCTATCAGCCTCTCAATGTTCTTTGGTATCGGTGATTCACTTCTATCTTTACTTTCCTGCACGTTTTTTCTGCAATCAAGTTTTCATTTATCCAATCTAAGGCCACGGTTGGATAGGCTAAGCTATCTTAACAATGCCTATAAAACCCAGTTTCTAAATTCTTTCGACTGAATATTCAGGTATGTTTAGAGATGATGTATAGTCGTAGCCCAAGAACGGTTCGTCCACTGAATGATGAATTGAATATTTTCTTCCTAAATATAATACATTGTACTATTCATCGTCTAATTAGGATAGTTGTTTGTTGATTCAATGATGAACTCGACGAACTCCCTGCTGTTAGACTTCTAGTCATTTTTAACTATACGTTGTTTTAAGTGGGATCGTTTCAGGCCGGACATGCCCACCTCATGAATAAACTAAACTGTGAAATGAGAAATTGGCATATGACATTTGATTAGTGAACTGACAGATTTTAAAGCCTTATTAGATACTGGCGATGACCTATTGGTTTTTATGTTTCCCTTCACCCTTCTGTCTCACCTGAAATGAAAGCAAATATGAAACTTCTGTATATATAAATATTTTGCTTTGTTGGTAGTTTTCAATCTAAATTTCAGCAATCCATCCCGGCTCACTCGTGTTGTTTTTGAGCAGGCACCAAAGGTCTCGTTTAAGAAACCGATTGGAAGTGTTAGTGTTTCTGGGCACAAGTTCATTGGATGTCCAATGCCTTGTGGTGTTCAGCTTACAAGGTTGGAGCACATAAATGCCCTCTCAAGGAATGTTGAGTATCTAGCCTCGAGAGACGCCACGATCATGGGAAGTCGGAACGGCCATGCTCCTATCTTCCTATGGTACACCCTCAACAAAAAAGGCTACACAGGGTTCCAAAAGGAAGTTCAAAAGTGTCTAAGAAATGCACACTACCTGAAAGGCCGGCTTTATGACGCAGGAATTAGTGCGATGCTGAATGAACTCAGCAGCACCGTCGTGTTTGAACGTCCCCGAGATGAAGAGTTTATTCGTAGGTGGCAGCTAGCATGCCAAGGAAGTATCGCCCATGTCGTTGTAATGCCGAGTGTTATGCAGGAGAAGCTGGATGTTTTCATTGCAGAATTGACCGAGAAACGCGCAACATGGTATGGGGACGACAAAGATCAACCCCCTTGTCTCGCAGCCGAATTAGGAAATGAGAACTGTGCTTGTAAGTTGCACAGGACTTGATATTGTTTTATAGAAGTTATATATTATGCTGTGTTGCTCAATTTGTAGTGAAACTTTAGATGCACTTGAATATTGATTGTTGTAGTCTGCGTGTTTCAGGAATTAATGAATGACTATAGGCGTGTGTATTTTGAGTATTAATGAATAATAATATTTTCTACAATTCATATCTCTCGAATTTTTTTTATATAAACCAAATAATTGTTTAGATATATAAATGATGAGCAATGTTCAAAACACAAGATCAAATCCAAGGCTGAATTTTGCTATTATGATTTTGTTGTGGGTTAGTTTTATTGTTGGATGGTAATAGCAGTTCAACACCACGATTTCATATTCGATTCTGAAAATCAGTATCAGGTTCTAATTTTTTGGAGAGTCGGTAGTATTCTCTATCTATGTAAGGTTTATGGTCTCCTTTTCCTAATTAATTTGTACTCAACTAAAAAAATAATTTACTTACCTATTCAATTTCATATATCTTAGACTGACATAAAAATCAAAGTTGAAACATAAGCTTACATAGTAAAATTTTTGAAGCGGTCGATAACTAAAAAAGAAAATTATTTGTTTTTTAAAAAATAAAGTTAATTTAGTGTGATAATAGAGATTTGGTAATTGAAAATGGATTTTTGATTTTGATATCAAATACATTATTGAAGAAAATTAGTGGAATAAGTTGTAAAATTTTAGTTCATTGATCTGAGGAGTAGTGAGATTATACCCAAATAATATGTGATTAAACGAGTTTCTATATTTAGTTTTGGGGTATTTTTGAAAGAAAAAAGAAGAAGGTAAAGACTTCAGATTAGTCTGAAAAATAATTAATTATAAATATTATCCTAAAGAACAGGAAAATATAGTCATTAATATTAATAATATTTTATGAGGAGCAATATATTTTTAGTCTTTAGATTTGAGGTTTAGTTTCACTTTGATTATTATATTTAAAAAATGAACATTTTTATTCCTAACAATTCAATAATACTCACTTTTAATTCTTAAGTTTTAAAATTAAACATTTTTATCCATAATATTTCAATAATGTTCACTTTTAGTTTTTATGTATTATTTTAGTTTTTTTTTATATTTTTATATTTTTAATAGAAATAATTTCACTTCATAACTAAAATAATCAATTTATCAATATATTGAAATTTAAAATTTGTCTAGTCAATATTAGGTTAAATATTTAATGGTTTTGTTATCTTGATGACTAAATTTTATTAAAATATCATGAGTAAAATTATCTAATTTTGAAACATAAAGTTCCAAATATAAGTTAGATCCCAAACTTAAGTACTAAAAATATATATATATTCCTAAATACATATTATTTTCAAAATCAAAATAATAATAAAAAAAATAAAAATATAAGTCGAAAGTCATTTAACCTATTTATCGGCTTATCACGAGAACTCTAACTAAAAAAGAAATCATAGTAAACGAAGAAGAAATCTTTTAATCCTTAGGTTTGAGTATAATTTCTATGTTCAAAATTGAAACTAAAATAATGAGTAAACTAATTTTAAATATTAATATATTGTTGAAATGGTTAGTTTAATTTTTTTCATGAATTTATTAATTTTTTTAAAAAAAAATTGGCATAAAAATAAATTAAAAAACACACCAGACTAAAATGAGCATTATTGAAATAGTAAAGTAAAAATGTTAGTTTTGAAACATAAAAATCAAACTAAAACTAGATTCCAAACATAGGAACAAAAGTGAATATTATTGAAATATCAAATGTAAAAATATTCATTTTTTAAACATAAAGATCAAAATAAAACTAAATCTCAAACCTACGAACCAAAAAAGTAATTTTCCCTACTTTCTTATAAAACTATATTAATAATACAAATATATCTTTCTTTTTGTATATCTTTCTTAGCCATCCCATTAAAAGAACAAACTTTATAGCTATTCACTAAATTAATTTTAAAAATTAGTCACTTACTCTTTTTATAACAACCCGTTAAAACCACAAAGGTCAATTGTTATTTATTTTTTTGGTTTAAAGGAAATTGCTCAGTCTTGGGGGTTGCTCAACCTAGATTAAAGGGGGATTTGTTATTTGGTTACACGATTGTAGGAGCGTTAATTAAAATAATTAATGTTGATTGCCACATCACACCCTCAACCACTCAGAATTTCAGAATCTCGATCGAATTCTTCATTCTTCCCTCTCTGGTTCTCTCAAAAATCCATTCCAAATCTCAATTCCTCCTTCACCAGTTCGTGGATTCATCCTATCGAGTCTCGGGATTGAATTGGTGGCAATCAGGGCAAGAATTGGGTTTTTGAGTGAAGAATCAGAAACCGGATCATCTCGAAGGGCACCGAAATCAAGTTTTGGATTTGAAAAAAAAGTTAGGTTTATTTTATTGTTCAATTAATTGAAATTAGAATTTAAATCGGGCTGAAAATCGAGTTTATTTGGCGAAAACAAGAGAAAAATAGGAGTTTTTGGCGAAATCTACGGCTGGAACCGAACCTAGGGCTGCGTCCAGACCTAGAACTCGAGCCTAGCTCCGAACCACGAGCCTGATTCACCGAGCCGAAAAACGAAGCAACGCGCGCGCTGGGATCTGTCCGAACCTGGCTCCAAGCCTCGTGCGCGTCCCGAGCCTCCAGCCGAAGCACGCCAGCCGCCCGATCCGTCCGAGCCGAGCACCGAGCCTCGCAGCCGTTCGATCAGCCCGAGCCAACGACCGAGCCTCACGACCGGTCCGAACCTCGATCCAAAGCACCTCGATCGCTGGATTCACCCGAATCGACTGCCTGCGCCTCAGCTAGCCGACGCGTGTCCCGAACCTGATCCGAACCTGCCGAGCGCGTCGTTGACTCACGCGCTGCTGCTGTCGCCGTCGTTGACCAGTTTTTTCAGAACACCAATTTTGGGTAATTTCGACGTTCTGAGTCCGTTTTTGGAAGTCTAAGGTGTTGGTTCTGACCCGTTTGTTATCTGATTGTCACCTGTTAGATGTCGTGTCGTACGTAAATCTATTTGTATGTGTTGACTTTTTGAATGATGAAACTATTGAGGGGTTCGCCCAAACTATTGAGGGGTTCGCCCATTTGCTATAAGGGGTTTAGTACCCAAACATGGGTCTCGTGCCCAGTCGTTACTTGTTTATTATTTGGGGTCTTGTACCCAAAACTTGATTAAATGTTTAGTAGAGGAGCCTTACTGAGTTTATGAATTCATCCTTTCTTTTCTTCTGTGGCGTGTCCCCAGGTACCCACGTGATGTACCGGGGTGGCTGACTAATGTTGAATGATCATGGGATAGATTTAGATGGTTTCATAAAATGCTAGGTTCATTTCCGCGAATAATGTTGTTCAAACTAGGGAGTTCTAGTTTTCTTAAATTTGTTATTTGTCCTTATTGTTTTTAAGGGGTGCCCCGACCGTTGTTCTTCATTTAAACTTCGTTTGCAATCTCTTTTTGAAATAAGAATAAAGTTGTTTGAGGTGGATAATACTAATATTTAACTTGTGTTCCATTTTAAAATAGTTGCTTAGTAAAGACCTAGGTTTACACCTTTGTTTCGGGTCGGATTTTTACACTTTTTTTTAATCGAAAAATCAGAATTGCGCTCCACAATATTTGAGGTAACCACGTTCGTTCTTAGATCAGACACCTATGACCTTAAAAAGAGCACACTTTTAAAGCACTCGACCAGTGCATCATTTCTTTGAGTCCCTGATCATTTTCGGCAAATATTCATTAATTAGGGGCCATAACATGGATGTAAGGACAAAGTGGATAATCCAACTTTTAATTTGGGCCTTATTTCTAGAAGAGAAGAGTTTGGATGGAGCTCGGACACCTCTACCATGATGTTACTCATGTGGTACTTTTACACATCTCTTTTTTTTTTTACTTTATATCAATTATAAAAAAAAAAAAAAAAAAAAAAAAAATGTATGGCTCTACCTGGGTGATATAGCTGCACCCAAATTCTAGAAAGCAGATTAGCCAAAAACAAAAAAAATGCAAAAAAACTATTAAATTAAAATATGATTAACATTAGTATGCTTGCTTTCAAAAAAGAAAAAAACATTAGTATGCTTAAACCAATTTTATAAAGATTTATTGAATAGCATACATACACATAAAAAACGTTTTCACAAACCAAATAGGTTAGTGGTGCAATGATTTCATTATTTAGTTGTAAACCAGTTCAATTCAGCGTCACTTTCACACGTGGAAGTTCACAACTCACTCAAATAAAAATTCTTAAATTAAATAATTGCCCACAAGTTAGCAGTTATACTTTTAATAATAGTGTTTCTGAAGTGGTCAATTGATTCCCTAATTTGGTTGATCTCTTTTTTATCTCCCACTGGACACAACTATTTATAAATTCAATTGGCACGTTATTTATTTATTTATTTATAGTTAAATTAAAATATATGTGATTGCTTTAGCAAGTATTGATGCTGAATTTTAAAAAATCTATACTTCAAAAGAACAAAAAAAAAAAAAAAAAAAAAAAAAAAAAAAAAAAAAAAAAAAAAAAAAAACTATTTTGAGTGATTCCTTTCAATAAAACCTTTTGATTTTGATTTTGGTTTTCTTTTTTCCTTTTAATTTTTCTCTTTTATTCTAATTTCATTCATTCTTTAGTTCTTTAATGTATTTTTCAACAATTTATTTTACGGATTAATTCGAACATTCACATCAAGTCAAAGAAAAAAAAAAGATTTAAAATAAAAAAGAAAAAGAACGTGGATAACATTTTATTATATTATTTTAAAACTAGTTTAAGGAGGTATTTAGATGAGGAGTTAGTTTGAGAAGCTATTTTGAGTAGTTAAAAATTGAGAGTTGTAGTAAAAAACTCGTTTGAATTTGTATGTGTTTTGTTTAGAAGAATTAGAGTCAATAGTTTGTTTGAATGTAGATTTAAAATGAGTAATTATTTAGAGTACGTAGTTATAAAAGAATTATTAGAAATACATAGTTAAAAATGAGTTATTTTAAGGAATTAAAAATGATGATTAGAAATAAGAGGTTAAAATTGATGAGTTATTTTGAGTAATTATAAATGAATGATTAGAAATTGTGAATTATTTTTAGTAGTAAACAGTCAGGAGGTGTGAGTGTTTCAGGGCACAAGTTCATTGGATGTCCAATGCCTTGTGGGGTTGTCCTTACAAGGTTGGAGCATATAAAAGCTATCTCAAGCAACGTCGAGTACATAGCTTCGAGAGACGCCACGATCATGGGAAGTCGAAACGGCCATCCTCCTATCTTCCTATGACGCAGGAGTGAGTGCGATGTGCAACGAGTTCAGCAACACCGTTGTGTTTGGACGACCCCGGGATGTAGAGTTTATTCGGAAGTGGAACCCTAGCGTGTGAACGAAATATCACCCATATCGTTGTAATGCCTAGCGTTACACGAGAGAAGTTGTATGCTTTCATAGCGGAGTTGATTGAGAAACGCCCAACTTGGTATGCGGACGACAAAGTCGATCAACCTCCTTGTCTTGCAGCAGAGTTGGGAAATGAGAACTGAGCTTGTAAATTGCACATGATTTGATATGCTTTTGTAGAAGTTATATATTATGTTGTGTTGCTTATTTTGTAGTGAAACTCTAGATTCTTTTAAACTTTGGTTGTTGTGGTTGTTTTATTTTACAATGTAGGGTGGAGAAACCGATCTCTAATCGCAAATTGGAAAGTTATTAGTATAACATGTTAGTTGAGCTATATTCATTCTCCGATATTAATAAACGTGTATTTAGAGTATTAATAAATAATTAATATGTTATAGAATTGTTGAGCAAATATCTCTTCAAATAATATTTGTTCCATATTTGTTCCATATTTAATTCATTTTCTCTTTTTTTATACATACCTTTTTTATAATATTTTCAAATAATTAAACTTTCATGAAAAATATCTATTAAATTTCAACTATTGTAAATTATTAAATCAAAATAGCCATTTAAATATATTTTTGAACCAATAAAAAATCTTATATAAAGATTAAAGGTTTAAAATAAGAAAAATAAAATATAAATGAGGCGAGAATTAAGGAAACGAGAATGAGGTACAATCTCGCAAAAAATTAGACATTTGTAATGGCCCGACAAAACTCTAATTCCCATTCTATATATATTTTATAAAAAAAACTAGGGGTGCACACTAACCCGATAATCCGAGAAACCCGAACCAACCCAATCCAAATTCTCGGGTTGGGTTGAATACATAAATGGGTTGGGTTGGGTTGAAAATCATGGAATTTTCATGGGTTGGGTTGGGTCAAGGGTTGACCTAAATCAACCCAACCCGGCCAACCCGAATTTCATATTTAGTTTTAAAAAATATATTTTTTTACCCATAACATGATTATTATGTTATTTAATTATTTATATTCTATGTTGCATATTTATTTTATTTAATTATTATTGTTAGATTTTTTTTTTAAATCTATTGATAAGGTTTTGAAGTTAGGTAAACTTGAATTTTGCATTAGTAATAAGAGTATACTTATGCTAATATTAGTCCTAAATTTCTAGGAATCGAAAAAGATGCGTTAGAAATTGTTTATTGAGTACATTGCTTATCATGATGAGCTTTTTAAATTTTAGCTTAGTTGCAAATTATGAACCCGATAACCCAACCCAACCTAACCCGAAAATAAAGGGTTGGGTTGGGTTGGATTGTGTCTTTAATTGAGTTGGGTTGGGTTGGAGAATTGACCAATCCGAATTTTTGGGTTGGGTTGAAAATCACCTCAACCCAACCCAACCCAACCCAACCAATGTTCACCCCTAAAAAAAACTATCATGATTTTGTTGTTTAGAGAAGTAAGAGTCCTGTTATTTGTTGTGAGTGGTAGTACAATACAATCCACAATCATCAAAGAAATAATGCAGCTTTTTGTACACAAGTATTTTTCTTTTTACAAGTATACATACAAATCCAAATGTAGAACATCAATCCTCACTAATATTCATGGATTATCTAAGATGTTACCGGAGCGGGCTGGTTAAGCTCCGGGACGCTCGGAGGGCGAAGACCCTCCTCGAGCATCAGGCTGAGACAGGTGAAGCATCTGTTGTTGCTGTTGATGGTTAACAGAGTTGCCAAACTGAAGCATGAGTGGTAGCCCTCCAATGTTGAATGAGTTGCCATTTGCAATAGGCAGTTGTGCAGCAACTATCTTAAGATGCTGCACTTCCTCCCTCAGTGTATCATTCAAGGCTGTAAAACCCACCAAACATTTTAAAAGTAGTTAACATCTCAACCTGTAAAGTGTGAATGAAACTCCCAACAAACATGAACACCAAATTATAAACCTTCTTTTAATAAAAAGATGCTTATTCTTTCGAAAGTTGCAATTTTATACTTCTCGAACAGTCCTCGTTGCTAACGGGGTGTTTGTTTGATGTATTTAATGAGCTATTACAAATGAGTTTTTACAACACTTCTTCAAATAATCACATCCAAACGAGCTATTGTAATCAATAAAAATAACCACTCATTTTTAACCCTTAAAATAATCACTCATTTCTAACCACATCTAAACGATTTATTGTCTGCAATTTCTCTACAAAAATCATCATTCAAACGAGCTATTAAATGCAACCTTTCTACAAAAAAATAAATGGATTGGAAACGAAAATTTTTCATTGATGGATGAAAAGTTATACCTATCTACAAATAACTAAATCCAAGCAAGCTATTACTAAAAACTCAAATTTCTAATCACTTTACAATTCTACATCCAAAACACATTCTAAATGTTCTTTCAAATTTAATCTAGACAAAAAAAATTAATGTTCGCCACGTCGCTTTTTAGACCGTTGTAATTTTTCATCCAACATTAGCAACTTTGGAAGAATAGGAGTGTTTTTTTTGTTTTTTTTTAAATAAGGTGCAAAGTTCAGCTATTTCTTATAATTTAGTAAAAAAAAATGAAGTGAGCATTTCTCAACAGCCATAGTAAGAAGATGAATGAAGAAGCAGACAAACCATCTCTCAATTGGGCCTGCTGCTCCATGGCCTGCAACCTTAGCTTGAGTTCTCTGTTTTCAGTGGTCAATCCAGAGGAATCTCTCTGCACCAAAGTAGATTACAATACTTGAATTAATCAACATTTTCCAAACTTTTCTAATTCATCACCAACACACAAACTCGTTAACAAATAACAAGAGCTAAACTCAACTGACATCTAGGAAGCACGAACACTTCTATTTTGACGAAGTATTAGTGTTGGACACTCTTTGGACACGTATCCGACACTCGAAATTCCCTGTCCTCATTTATGATTTTTATTTTCAATTTCAACACTTTACAGACAGACCATGAATACTTCACGACACCTCATTTAAGACTTATTTGTTTCAAATGATCAATTACACGAGAACAACGATGTCTATCGAAGATAGAAAGACTAAAATGAAATAAAATGAACGAGAGAAAGTAAATGAAGTAAAAACGAAAATATTTTGAGATTGTTAAGGTAGACTTATAACTAACTAAAATATTTTGGATTTGATCTTTTAATAGTATATTATAAAAAATAATAATAAATAACGTGTCCTACATTTTTAAATAATAGCGTATCTACGTCTTCGTGTCGTGTTATATCCGTATCTCGTGATCGTGCTTCTTAGACTGACATGATATACCACACAAGTTTGAATCTCCCATTCCATTCCCAAACAAGTGTTGAATTCACAAAAGCCTTTTTATTTGTGCAACAGGCCTTGAACATAAGACAAAAACCCACATTTGAAAAGTCAAAGCCATCAATTCTTTCATCAACAAAAGAAATCAATAAGTCCAGTTGATAGCTACATCCCACCAATTAGACTTGTAAGTATGAATAGATAAAAGATTCTTGTTCTGTCCTATAGGAATTTCAGTTTCATACATTTTTCCTTAGCTACAACACAATAATATAAGCTATTACCTGTAACACTGTGATCTGTGCAGAAAGGGAAGTGGCTTCTGATTGAAGCACCTGCACTTTCTTCTCTAATTCGTTTGTGTAACGTATTTTCCTCTCCTTCGATCGTGTAGCTGATTGTCGATTCGCCAAAATCCTAAAATGGATCATAAATCTCAGTAATTTGAAGTCCATTTGCAGCAAACTTATTCTAACTTTACCTAATCGGTCACATTTATTGAAGCCAATCGATGATATCAGTGACATTAATTGAATTCAATCGATTTCAAAACTGTTTGAAATATTTAACTAGTTTTGAGGTTTAGCTATAATGAAAGTAGACATATTATTTATATTGATTTAGGAAATGAGTTTTAAACTAGGTGCAAAAGTTGAAATTAACCAAAGTGACTTCAAATTACTGTCACCGATTACTTTAATTAGTGTTATGATTGTCTTTCAATTAGTGTCAACGATTTGCCTTCCATAAGTGTCTAACTATAGCTTTCTATCGGTGTCAATGATTGTCTTCAATTAGAGTCATCAATTGTCTTCAACAATGTCAATCAGTATCATTGATTGAAATCATTAAATTTGTGAGTATTTATGTAATTTTATAGCATTGCCATACCTAAATATTTTTATAAATATTTGAGAAATTGTTTTTTTCAAATTTTCAAATATATTTAGCATTATTATAAATATCACGTATTATTAATATAATATTATAAGAAAGTACATAAAACACTTATTATTGTCAATAATTATAGTTTTTTTTAGTATATATTGGTAATTGGTAATGATTATACTTACTAATTTGACTATATTTATAACTATTTTGAAAATTGGACTAAAATTGTAAGTTCCTTTGAAATTTTTACATCTATAGAATTATTTTGATTTTTTTTTTTTAATTCTTGAAGAATCCCAATCCCAAAACCTATAATCACTTGATCACACTAAAACTGAAGATTAATTGCAAGTTTAACAGATTATGCTTTATAAACCAGAGACACACAAAGATCAACAATGAAAGTAGAACAAGAAGGAACAAATCAATAACCTCTTAGCTCTTTTAGGGTCCATCAAAGCAAGCTCAGCAAGCTTATGAGGCGCCATAGCCTTCTTCGAGCAATCAATTACGCCAACACACTCCTCGCCTTCAAACGACGATGTCGCCGTCGCCGTCGCCGTCGCCCTACCGCCACCGTCGCTGCCGTCTCCAGCCATCCCGAAGCCATCAAAGAACTCCGAATCCATCGACAAGCTCCGGCAGTGAGCGCCGAAGAACGAATCGTTTTCTGCCCTAGGGTTTGAGGATCTGGAATCGAGCGCCGTAACAGGCTCCGCCGGCGAGGGATAAGGAAGAGGAGACGACGAATCGAGATCTGGAGAATCGTAGAGGAGGAGATCGTCGAAATTGGCGAAGCGGAACGAGGTGTCGGAGTGGGAGCGGCGGTGGTGGTAGCCTCCGCGCTGTGCTTCCTCCGGCATGTACTCTATGTCCGTCGTCGCTGCTGCCTGCGGCGGTTTCCCGGCGGTGAAGTTCGAATCCATCATCGGAACTGAAGTTGAGAGAGTTTAAGCTTTGGAAATGGTGAAGAAGAAGAAGGTAATTATAGTGGGATTAGTTTGGGGTGGTATTGTAATTTAGGGAAATGAAGGGTCAAAAATATAATTAATGGTAAGAAGTGGGAATTATTTTCCTTTCTTATTCTTAGATTATGATGGTGTTGTTTAATTGTTTGGATTATTGTCTGTTGTTGTATTGTTTAATTTAGAGGAAGTTATTTCAGTTATAAAATAAATAGAAGAGAGAAAATAAAACAAATAAAAGTTTTAAAAAATCATAAAGTAAAAGGTAAAGGCAAAATTCAAATTCTCATAATAGAGGATCTTTAGATTTTGATCTCTTGAGATCCTCTATTGAAACAAAAAAGAATCTTATTTTACATCATAGTTATTAGTAAAATGGTTATATATACACAACTTCCCCCAACAATTTTAATTATACCCTTTTTTTAAAAAAAATATTTTATCTATAACTTATTTTTATAATTCAAAATTATTATTTCTTTTATTCTGTGATATGCTTTTAATAAGTGAATTTAGGGTGTTCATTCGAATGAACATATTTACTTTCAATTAGCGGTATTATTCTCGGTTAAATAGAGTCAAATATCTATTTTCAAGAATAAATTTGTGATTATATTGTTGAATTAAATTAGAGATGTCCATTTTTCTTGTGGAGCTAGAGATGGTAAAAAATTCTCTGTTGACTAAACGGTGTCGGGGACGGAGAATGCTTCATTCTCATTTCCTCATCCCCGCCCCGTTTATCTTTTTTTTTTTTTTAATATTTTATTTTTATTTTACACCCTAAATTTTTAAATAAAAATATATTTGTTGGTGAAATTATGTATGCATATGAATATATATA
>JBBMEF010000014.1:1458693-1474032 GCA_037832685.1 Sicyos baderoa | reverse complement strand
TAAGCTAGTAGTAACATGTATTCAAAGATTCTTTTGTCCTCACAAGTTGCATTAGGAGATCAATAGGTAGGTCAGCAGCATATCATCGAAAAAATGGGAGCAACGTATCATCAATGTTGCTGAGCTATTGCTCTTCTTGGCCACAAACTTTTCTTTTTTACTCAGGATCGAAATTATATTTTAATTAAAAAAAAAAAACATTATCATAATATATTTTATTTTATCTTTTTAGTCTAAGTCCAACACCATTATCAATCATCTTTTTTGCTTTATATGAATTTTGACTACTATTCCAAACATTTGTTCATGGATAATACACATGATATGCAAGAATCAACATTTTGGAAGCCTCTCCCTCCTCCATGGATATGTATCTTACTTTTTTTTATATTAAAATATATTTAAAGTTTGTTTCTTTTTTGTCATTAATTTTGTTCTTTCATCTTCCTTTTTTTAGTGGCTCTTGTGTGTAAACTCCACTTTGTTTCTTGGCCTCCAAAGCCAAATAAAGCTTTTGTTTTTCCTCCATAAATACCCTTCAAGGCGCGTGTCCTCCACAATTCCTCTTCTTTAACTTCTTTTGATCTCTCAAAAATGGAGCCCAACAAGTTAACCCTAAGTAATTTGGAGCAACAATCCAATTTAGAGATTGAAACCAAGGAATTCGACTACTCGAAACGTGCTCAATGGCTACGCGCCGCCGTGCTTGGAGCCAACGACGGGCTCGTCTCGACGGCGTCGCTCATGATGGGAGTTGGAGCTGTGAGACAAGACATCAAGGCCATGATCCTTACCGGCTTCGCTGGGCTGGTCGCGGGCGCATGCAGCATGGCCATCGGCGAGTTCGTGTCCGTTTACGCACAGTTGGACATTGAATTGGCTCAATTGGAGAGGCAGAAGTTACAAAGAAGTAATTTGGAAACTCAAGGCTATGATTATAACAAAGATGAAGAGAAACTACCAAGCCCGGTCCAAGCTGCCGCGGCCTCCGCCTTGGCATTCTCTCTAGGAGCGATCGTGCCGCTGTTGGCAGCTTCGTTTATAGGAGACTACAAGGTAAGGCTTGCGGTGGTTGTGGCAGCGGTGACGTTGGCTCTCGGCATGTTCGGGTGGTTGGGCGCTGTCCTCGGGAAAGTGTCACCGATCAAATCGGTATTGAGAGTGTTAGTCGGAGGTTGGCTAGCCATGGCCATAACCTTTGGACTAACAAAGCTAATCGGAGCAAGTGGACTCTAGCGTTATAACAACCATAGTTAACAGTTTTATATACTATGAATATAGAAGGTGATTATATTAAATAGTTTTTTTTTTTTATGTACTAATTGTCTTTGTAAGTTGTTTCAAAAAAAAAAAAAAATTGTCTTTGTAAGTTCATCAAGAAACCAAAAACAAAAACAAAAATATCTTAGTTTATTTTGTGTATACTTTGGAAAAGGAAAAAATTGTGGGTGCCATAAAGCTTGTTTAAATTAGAAATATGAGAACAACTCAAAATCAACAAGAGAAATAAAATAAAATATGATTGTTTGTTTGTTGTATTAATGTGTAGTGACTTAGATCAGGTGATATAGGTTTCTAGGTTTTAGACCAAACTAAAAATCCAATAAAGGTTTATTGTGTATTAGCTTAGTTGATTGACGGTAATTTAATTCAATTTAACCGTCACATGTTCGAGATTGAAAATTAGTATTTGGCTCTCATCCTCATCTTAACTTTAGACTAATGATGTTATTATATAAAATTTGTAGTTCATCTTCTCGATTTGACATAAAAAATAAATATATCAATCAAATACAATCAAATATATATGATTTGGCAAATAAAGAACTGAACCAATATTTACTAGGATAAAATGATCAATTTTATCATACACATGGTAAGAAAAATCAAAGAATTTGAAAACAATTGTTTTTTTTTAGTAGTGATGTATTATTTTAATTTTTGCTTTTAAAGAAAAAAAGATATAATTCTCTTCTTTCCTTAACATTTTTTTTTTCATTGTTGACATTATTGAACCAATTCTTCCTTAATGTTAATTTCAAAATTTTCATAAAAACTAATTTTAAATCATTTTCTTAAAATACATAAGAGGAATATATTATAATCGAACCAAACTCAAACTGAAAATAGCAAAATCATATTGTTGACGTTTTTTTTTTTAAATTCAACACTTCCGTTTTGCCTTGGAAAAATCATGCACAAGTTTGGTGCCTGTTGGGCGTTTTATAGAATATATAATAAAGTTAATTTTAGTTTGCTTTTTTATTTTTTTGTTATAAATCATTTGTCCAATCCATACCATCCTAACAAGTAACAAACTAGATTATTGGGTTAAAATACTATATTCTTGAAATCAGAAGGTCGATGTTTAAATTAACCCTCCTAGTAGCAGTTGAAATTTTCAAAACTCGTCGAGCAACTTTCTTCGCACCTCTTTCGAAACTTCTAACCAACCTATATGGTCTTAATATTTCGACCTTACGGTTGAGGAAGGGGGAAGGAGTCTAAATCAATGAACATTAATGTCATCATTAATTGACTATTACTACGATTCAAGGCATAGATGACGGGCTATCTAAAAATAATTTTAAAATACGAATGTTAAATGGAGGGCATACATTTTTTTTAAAAGGCGGGCATATGATGTTGGACATTTTAAATGACCGGCACTTTTAACGAAGAGCATCAAAAGGTCAATTTTCTTCAATTCTCCTTTCCCCCAAGAAAACAAAAAACAGTTCCATAATTTTTGTGATCCTAATAAAAAGTACGCCGACTATTTTTCAAAAAGTACGAAATAGATTTTTTTTCGACGGGCACAAAAGATGAGAGTAGCAAAGCTGTCATCAAAGAGCTTCAATGATGGTTATTTTTGTCCGTCACCAAAGGGGAAAAGATGACGAGCTCGAGCCCATCATCTTTTTTAAAAGATGACGGCCTTTGCGGTCTCCATTTTCTACTAGTAGATATTGCATATATATCAGTAGCAAATAGTCACCACAATATTGGTTGACGTTAATATTAGAACCCTCCAAAAAAGAAGACAAGAGTTTCAAAACCGTAAAAAAATAAAGGCTTCATCAAAAATACTACTTAAATATCACATTTTCAAGATTTTCTTTATCAATCGGCTCCTCACTATAATAAATGAAAAATCTCCACAAAACTCGACCTTGTTATTAAATCTAAACCCAACAACTAAGACACCTAAAACAAAATCAAACACATAAGCTTAGAAAGTGTCACCACTTTCTCGCCCAAAAACTATTCATCCCTTGAACAATCAAACTAAGCAATTAATGGAGATCGGCCACTTCCCTAAACATCAGGCATAGCCAAAGGAGAGAAAAAAGTTAAATCCAAATGCTCGTGTCATGGGTTCTTTTCGATTAGGAGTGAATCGGGTGCATATGATTGGGTCAAATTTTTAAAACTTAGACTTGTTCTAGGCATGAGTTTTTTCACCAGCCTAATCAAGAATGTTTGAGTTGATAAACATTTATGTACATTTTAATTTAATAAACAAATAAGACAGTTTGGCCGAGTGGTCTAAGGCGCCAGATTTAGGCTCTGGTCCGAAAGGGCATGGGTTCAAATCCCATAGCTGTCAAAGACATTATTTTTATATTCGAGTAGAACCGACTCATAAGGCAAACACTTAATGAATGATCTTTCTTCTACATATGAAATTGCGAAGGCTTTCGTACCAAACTCTGGTATCTACTTACATCTACACGTTCTCTTCCATCAAATTTCGAGAGTTTTGTACCTTGTTCCATTGGTATTGATAAGGGGTTGCTGAAGTTGAAGAATACTCGCGGCGATAAGGGAAGGTGTCGATAGTAAGAGCTAAGGAGAAGGGTGTTGAAAGAAAAAAGCAGGAAAATGAGGGAGAACACTACTATAAGATGAATCACTCCCTGCGGGTGGAACAAGAACCACCGTGCTATCCGATGAGTCACTCTCGGAGACCTGAAAGACGGTGGGAAGATGAACAAGAAGATATATGCATGGATGGTATGACACTGGCGGAAGAGTTAGAATCTGAAAGCTTTAATGTTGGAACGCAAGTCTTGGAAGCATCGGGCATAACCAAAAGAGAGAAAAAAGTTAAATCCAATAAATGCTCTAAGTCACAACAATCCTTTGGCTTTTTTTGATGAAATTGAAAGTCCCTCGAACTCCAAACTTAAACCGTCGCCTTTCCTTTTCCTAGAATTCACCTTTCCTTTCCTTCATCAATTCTCATTAATGGGGTTATCCATCATCCCAACTACCTTTTTCGGCAGCTTCTCGCCATTCGTCGGCGACAGCACCGCCCCTACATCCTCTTCTTTCTCCGCCACTCACCAATGCACATCAGGCTTAAACTAAATCATAGAAAATCCACCCTATTTATAGTTTGAACTTACTTATAACGATGTTCATTTTATCCGCGGGGCGGGTGTGAGCAGGGCAGGAAATCCTCGTTTAGGCGAGGAACGGGGCCGGGGACAAAGAAATCTCTATCGGCTAAATAGGAACGGGGAAATGTATTCTTCATCCTCGTCCCCCGAATTTTCGCCTAGTTTACAATTATTTTTTATTTTTTTTTCAAAATAATATATGTTTCTCTCATGTTTCTTCTTTAATTTATAGATAAAATATATTTATTGGTCAATTGGTTTATTTAAATGCACATTTTTACTTAATAATTAAGAAATTTGTAAAAAAATTCTCAAATACACAGGTTTAAATGCCTGCTGAAGTTCTCGAAAGTTATAAAAAAATTTCAAATATACATGTTAAAATAACTATAACTATCATTTTAATTCTGTTCTCTATTAAACATTCAAAATAATTTTTTTTTTTTTAAAAAAAAAAAAAAAAAATGAATGAAGAAAAATTCGGGTGAGGAACTGATCCCCACAAAAAAAATTGATAATTTTCGCAGGAACGGTGATTGATTTCGATGGCGGGGACCGGAAAGCCATTCCCAGGCTAGACATCTCTCAGCCCAATCTCGAACATACCAATTGTAAGCTTTATTTTTTATTTATTTTTGTTTTTTTTCTAAACCTAATATAAAGTAAATAATAAAAATGAAAATAAATGTAAGCGCGAATCTGAAATTCTTCGCACCATTTCAACCTACTAAGAGGCGGCGGTGGCTTCCGGGGAGGACGCGACGGCGGTTTCGGTGGTAGAGGAGGCAGGGGCGACGGTCGCGGCGGCGGAGGTTTTGGTGACGAGGGTCCTCCCTCTGAAGTGGTTGGTTCGTATTTCTCAGTTATTTTCACTTGTCTCCTTAGGGTTAAACTACATTTTAATGTTATGGTTGTTTGCGCTTTGCATAATCGATGGATTTTGTTTTTGAATTCTACCTGTTTTTTTTTTCCCGTAGATTTACGTTTGAAGTTTCCAAAGTTTTGAATCTATTCTTTTCTAGCATAGTATTGAAGTTTAAATCCACGAGTGAGCTTAAATTGTATAATCTGACAGTTTTCGGGGTGCGAATGATCCCGATTATGTAATAGAGTGAAACTTTGATTCCGGGTTATAAAAAGTACTTCTATTCATCAATGAATCCGTGAGTACTAGCCTTTTTTTAATTTTGTTACTTGTTTAGTTTTGGACATAGTGTTGATGATATATGATAAATCCTTTTTTAACAAGCTCAACTTTTTGCTGCTTCACAGGAATTGAACCAATTCTTTCTATTTAACCAATGAAGCAAAAGGTACCAAACTCAAATATATATATATGTACATATGTGAGTGTGTTTCAAATTAATGGCCTCAAGTTCTAGACTTTCATGCTTCTTTAATTTCTTCACCATTCATTGTGTAATTTGTATGTTATAGGATTCATTGTATGCTAATGTAGCAGTAACATAAAACAGCAAACAGATGGCCAAATATTAAGGCCAAAATGTGCAATTGAGGCATGCTTGCTTCCGAGTAGAATACCTTTCAAGTACCTAGGTCTGGGCTTTGGGATGTGGTATTCGACTCTCGAATGCACTGGAGCCCCCGTGTTGGGTTTAGGCCAACAATTGACCGCAGTGGAAGTTATGTAAAATGACGGCTTGGGTTTAGGCCAACCCACCATTATTATAACCGATAGACTAAATGTGGGTTGTGTTTTTTTTTTTTTTTGATATCCGTGCACCTCAACTAATGTAACGAGACATATTGTCTGACCCTACAACATTTGGATGTCAAGAAAACTCGTAGGAAATTAATTCCAGGTAGGTGGCCACCATGGATTGAATGAACTCATCGCCTTATGCACCCTAAGGCCCTCTTTGACCAATTGAGCCACTCCATGATGGTTCTAAATGTGGGTTGTGTTACGGTCCGCCGAACACGGCCTTATCTTTTAGTTGAGTATATAAGGTTAAATTTGGTCTTCTGGTTAGTTGCTTGCAACCTCTTACTTCACTCATTGAACTGATTTATTTTCTTCTGTTACATGGTTCATTTAGATTCCCTTAATTTGTTTCATTCATTTTAATTACCTTCCCACAGGATTGACTATATTACAAGAGTTAAGGCTGATGTTGGTATCAGAACCATAGAAGAAGGATGTTGTTTGAAGTGTTGAAGAAGCTTAGGCATTGGAGTCCTAGGCTCTCCTCTCCTTATGCCTTCAAATACTCATCTAGGAACTTTTCTCTGTGGTCGATGAAGAAAGACCCCGACCTTGAATCGGCTCTATCTCGTAACCGTCGATGGATTGTCAATAACCAAATCAAAAACATCATCCTTCAATGTCCTAATCAGACAGCACCAGTGAAGTTTCTCCAGAAGAAGTTCAAAACTCTTGACCTTCAAGGCAAAGCCCTTAACTGGCTGAAAAAGTATCCTTGTTGCTTCGAAGTTTATCTCGAAGACGACGAGCACTACTTTCGGCTGACAAAGAGGATGATGGCTTTGGTTGAAGAGGAAGAGGCTGTGAAAGATATGCAGGAGCCCGTTTTTGTTGCGCGTTTGGCAAAGTTGCTTATGATGGCTTCGAATCAGAGACTAAATGTCGTAAAGCTTGGCGAACTAAGACGGAATTTTGGACTACCAGATGACTACTTGATAAGAGTCGTTCCCAAACATTCGGATATGTTTCGAATTGTGAACCATACTGGAAGAAGAAACTCGATGGAAATAGAACTGGTCTCTTGGAAACCAGAACTCGCAATTTCCAGCATAGAATCTTCAGCTTGCAAGCATGGAGTTAAGCCAGCTTTCTCCTGCTCTTTACCAACAACATGGGTGAATTCATGGGAAAAGTTTAACGAATTCAATTCCTCCCCATATATATCTCCATACGTAAACCCCGGAGGCTTGGTGCACGGTACGAAAGCGATGGAAAAGAGGACAGTGGGATTGATTCATGAGATATTGTCGTTGACGCTATGGAAGAAAGCATCAATCATGAAACTTGGTCATTTCAGCCGGGAGTTCGGTTTGCCATCGAAACTGAACGCATTGCTGCTAAAGCACCCCGGGGTATTTTATGTCTCGAACAAGTATCAGATCTATACTGTTCTTCTTAGAGAAGGGTATAATGGGTCAGAACTAATTGAGAAAGATCCATTAGTGGTTGTAAAGGATAAGTTTGGAGAATTGATGCAGGAGGGACTTCATGAGTTTAACAAGCAAAATCATTTGATGAATTTAGAAAAGAAGAGAATGAAAGGGTTGGTTTTGGGTAGAACAGAAAAGAACAAGAGGAAGGACTTAGAAACAAATGATAATGATGAAAAAGGAAACACTCTAGGAGGTTTGCTTGAGCCAGAGGAAAGGAAGAGATTCTATCAGGCTCTCTTTGGTGATGGTGCTGCATAAACTTGTTTGCCATATGGTCTAGTTTCAACTTTGATCGAAATAAGCATCCTCGGTAGCGGGTCTAAAGGGTACTAAGAAACCAACAAGTTATGAGTTCAATTTATTTTTTTTTTCTAAAACCGAAAATTCGAAGCTTCGCTCCCCTATACCCGGGGCACCATTGGTCCGCTTCTAGATTGTGGCACCGAGATACTTCGGAACTTATTCTAGTTTAAGTGCTTTCTAGCATTCTCAAACCAGGGATCTCTGAAGGAAACATGCTTTGGAGTCTGTAATCTCAACGATTGTGATACCCCTCAGGTACGGTTATAAGTTCAATTTATGGTGGTCGTCTACTTAATAATTAATTTCTTATGAGTTTTCTTGACATCCAAATATTGTTTGCGGATTTGGCAGCAGAACAAGTGAGTTGCATCTGATCACTGTATGTCCAGCAGCATCATGGGCTAATGCGAATGAGTTGGTTCAATCAAACAGTATTCGACCTTGAGTGCAGATCGAATTGTCGCTTAAAATAACTATTATGGAGGTCGTCATAAGAGCTTTGAATAAATAGGTGGAAATAGCAACGGTTTTCTACATAAGATTTAGTCCGATTTTCTTGTAAATAAAATGTAGTTAGGTCAAGTAGTTGTGACTAGTCGATATCAAAAAGTAATAGTTCACCTACAGTTTGGTGCCTTGAGATGTGGATAAGTTTTTATTTATTTTATTATTACTATCATATTGTGTGAAGTAGTTTTTTTTTCAAAGTACAAACAATATTTGAGGGTTGGGGGATTCGAACTTAAAACTTCTAATTTAAAGATAAAATGACAACTATCGACATAGTTGGAGTTTTTTGTTATGGAGTTCGAGTTTTACTTCATTCACCCAACTGATTTTTTTTCACCAACTAATATTTTTCTGCAATTCAGATTTCTTTTCTTATTGGCCAAATTTCGAACTTTCTAATCAACTTATAAATTTATCCTCAAAATACTTAGCCTGTTATTACTTGCTAAGCAAACCAAAATCATCTATCGAATTGCATATACTAGTAGTTGAATTCCAATTAGTCCCATAAACTTTAAATTGTTAGCTAGATTCATGTTTAGGTCTTTAAACTATTTATCGTTTTTAAAATCCTCAAACATATTTGCAGCACAATTGAAAATTTAATATTCTATTAAAAACAAGACTAAGACTCACTTTCATGTATAATAGGTTCATTCATTTTATTAAAAAAAAATCAAATCAAATATGTCATAAACCTATTAGGCTATTAGATAAAAGCAATACTTGAGTTCTTATTGATTAATGCCACACTTATTCACAAACCATCAAATTTTTATTTTTTGTTCTCACTTAGAACCCAAAGGAAAAAAAAAATCAAATGTGTGGTTATAAATGAGGATAAGTATGACAACCAAAATATTTATCAAACCGAAATATTGTTCAGTAGATAAAGACAAGGAACATATTAGACACTTTTTTTTAAGAAGGATGATCAAACACAAGATTGAAAGTACATAGCCCTAAAATGTTTATTAATGCACATATCATAGTCTGTCGAGCTTCTTTTAACCAAATCAACATGAAGAAAGACAACATTGTTTATTCGTGAATAAATAAGCGAACTACAACTTTTGCACACCACGACCAATCTCACCGAATTACAACTTAATTGTACTACATTTGATTGGCAAGATTAAATGCCAACTAGAAAGGATTTTGAAGTGACCTAATAATAAAAAAAATCTCAAATAAGAGATGATAGGTATGATAACCACCTACCTAAAAATTAATTTCTTATAAATTTTCTTGATAATTAAATATTATAAAGTTGGACGATAAGTCTCTTGATAACAGTCGAGGTACCCATAAATTTGTCCGAATAGTTATGGATGTCAAAAAGAAAACATAGGTAGGTAGGTTCCAGGATGGTTTAACTTGGAATAACAAGTTACCAACCTAACAGATCAAAATTCATGATACTTAAACTACAATAGACTTCTCCAACTACTAAAAACAACAAATGGAAACAATCTCTTTTTTTTTTTCTGACTTCGAAGCATAATGTCAAGTTTTCCTAACATGGCCTTGCATGCAAAATCTAAACGAATTCAATTTGTGCACCCAATTAAATTGTCAAAAACTACGGTTAAGGCTCAAATATATCAAAACAACTAACAAGTTACTGTTTCATGTAACAAAATACAACATATGAATAACAACAACTAAAGTACTTGATAGTTCTGAGAATTTCGGATCTTCAAACTTTTCAGCTCCAGTCATTCCCCCAGAAGAGAAGATGAATACGGCGTTCCCATTACGGATGCACACACAAGCGAACTTCCGAAATCCTAAACTTAAACCGTCCTCAGCGGAGGTGAAACCAATATGACGCCATCTCCCCTAACAAAAAGAAACGGTACCGTACGCTTGGATGTCTGGAAAAGAAAATCGATCAATTTGCGAAATCTCCATTTAAGTAAATACAAGAAAAGTGCTGGAGTTAACATAACATGAATGGATAGATAGAGTCAATGAACAGGCTTGAGGGACTCAAGGTATTCTATTCGACTATTCTTTGCTTTGATTTGAAACTTCAAATTTTTGAGCTATAGGTATTTTAACTCCTTACGAAACACAGTGCTTCACTTGTATTGTTTGGAAAAGAAAACATTTCATTGATGGATGAAAAAAGTGATATATGAGCACATAAAGGTGAATACAATTAAAGGCTCCCAAAGGATAAGAGAAAACAAATCAACCAAAAGCCAAACGCAACACCGAATATGACAAAAGCGGATTAAGAACATAAACAAAAATAAAAAGACAACCCTGAAGTAGCTCCCACCAGAATCAAACAAAGATCAAATCACTAAGCAATAGATGATCCCACCAATGAAGCCTTCGATGTTGTTTTATCCCGAAGAATGAAAGGAAACTCTTCTTAAAAAGCAGGTTAATAGGAAGTTGATGGCACTGAGGAAAAATATCAGCTGGATCAAAAGATGACTGGTTGGCAAGAGGTTGTACTTCCTTTGGATGACCAAATGACTAACTGGAGAGATCGAGGGAAAAGGCGGCCAAATTTCAAGGACGGCTCTTGTTCCACTGATGGATTATCACCAAAAATAGTCAAGTCGTATGGACTAGCATCAAAGTCTTCTCGAGGCAAGGTTATGGAGGTGGTGGGGCTTGAAAGATACGCCTCCGTGTCAGAAACAAAAGGAAGGCTAGGTTTTTAGGTAGAGGTAGGAAAGAAAGGGGCTGGCTTAAGCAAAGATTTTATGTGCTTGCAAAATTGGAAAAGAGATGGAGGATAGAGATGGTTGGTTTAAAGCTGGTGAGGAAGAGTTTAAATGACCAGGCATTGGAGAGACAAAAAGAGAGGAATTTTTTGTGGAGATTTGAGATTTGGCTAAATTTGGCAAGTTAAATTAGGTAAGATGGTAGGGGGATCTGCTTGAATGTTTTATCCATTAAAGTATCTAAAGATAGAGGGTCTTGCAAGTCAATAAGTTTTGGCCAATGGCCATTAAGGATAGCTGGCTCACAATCTTCCACACGGTAGTTAATTAAGTGTTTATGGAATAGATTCCTGTATGTGGTACATATTTGTTTTATAGCACAGAGCTGAATGGTTCGAATTAAATATCAAGATTTTTTTTTTGATATCCATGACTGTCCGGACCAGCTTTCGTGCACTTCGACTAATATCACGAGACATACTGCCAGACCCTACAACATTTGAGTGTCAAGGAAACCCGTAGGAAATTAATTCCTAGGTAGGTGGCCACCATGGATTGAACTCATAACCTTATACACCCCAAGGCCCTCTTTGACTAATGGGCCACTCCATGATGGTTGAAATATCAAGATTTTTACAAACAATCGTCGTGCAAGACTCATTTGTTTCATTTCATTTTCATAAACTCTCTTATCTGTGAACAATTTTGCCATCCTATCACAAAAGGGGGTAAAAAAGCAAGAAAATGAGCATACCCGAACTATCTCTTCATAGGTCTCATCATCAATCTCAACCGTTGTAACAATTTCTTCAACATCACCAAGAATCATGTTAAGATGCTGATCATAAGCCTGCAAAGCAAGATAGCCAGCAACAAAAAGCAGTTAAACTCCAAGAAAGGCAAATCTCAGCAATCAATAATAAAAATCAAGAAACACTTGAGCCAAAACTTGATTTGCCTTTTTTTTTCATTCACAAACTAAAAATGCAATACAGGTGGTAACAGGGCAGCTACTAATCATATTCAACATCATGTAGATGAGTGTGCAACAATCTAAAGAGCACTGTAACACTAACAGGGATTTGTATTTGTAACATCAGAACTAATGATGGGTGAGGGAATGGGATAAAACCAAAAAACCAGATTCATAATGGGATAATAAGAAGCAGACCACACAAACCTAAACAATTTTCTTTCTACTTAGTTTTTATTTATATATTTTTTTTAAACAAGGGTAACCACGCCTGCCCACCGGGAGACACCGAAGTAGAGGCACAAGAGGTGTCTACAAATTAATGTCACATATAGGTCTCGAACCTGAGACCTCAAGGGGAGCACACCTTCAAAGCCCAAGTCTTCAACTAACTGCGCCACCCTCGAGACTTTCTACTTAATTTTTTATAGGTATAAATCAGAGATTTGTGTGGAAACCGTGTAGTTAGGGTTTTGGTACTTTTCACCATGAGGGCATTTCTTCCAAATTTATCCAATTCCATTCCTAGAAATGAAGAACTTTGAAACAGCCCCCTTGGCTCCAACACAAACGCAAAGTCTCATGAACGAAAAAAGGCAATTCTTTTTTTTCGGAAACTGAAAAATCAAAACTTTGCTCCCTTATGCTTGAGCAAACCGTACCTGCCCCTGAGCCCGGCACCGGTAGACATCTAAGAAATGGATACATGAGACTTGGGAGGTATCTACAAATTAACGTCCCCGTGAGCACACCTTTAAAGCCCAATCCGTACAACAACTGTTTTTTCAGTAACTCTAATCGAAAGAAACTAAAATATCGTCTTGTTCACCGAAACGAATCAAATTTAAAAAGAAATCCATCAAGAAACTGGATCAATTACAAATCATTCATTTGAGTACGAAATGGTCGATCAATTACAAAACCCTAATTCCTCCGAATCATTCAATGGAGAAAAATAAAAGAAGAAGAAGAAGAATGAATCGAGGGTACCGTACATGGAGTCTTCCACGGAGTTCGCGGTCAGATCGAAGCTTGACGTAAATGCGCTCGTCGAGACTCAACCTTATGAGATCCAACGGCTCCTTGACAGCGCTTTCTTCCTCAGTCGCCATTGTCGATCTCTCGAAGCTCTCTGTAATTCACGAATTCAAGAATGGGGTTTCGAAGAAGAAATGAAATTGAAATTGCAACTCCGCGATGGCTCAATTGAACTTCCGGCCCACTCTTCTCTTTGATACGCCTACTGGACCCGACATTGGTTAGGTTGGGTTAAAGGTAATTTCTGAACCAACTTCAAAAATTGGGTTTAGGACATCTACATTTGAAAAACAAATTAAAAAATTGTTTACTTGCGGTTAAAGTTTATGTCTATTTTTTATTTTTTAATTAAATTTAGTTATTAGATTAGTTTATTAGTTATTTTGGTTATTCTTGTTATTTGATTGGTTATCTCTTCTTGTTAGAGAGCAATTTGGGTGCACCCCGGGTAGCACCTCCACCGTGATACCATCCATGTGGCACATTTGGTGCCACACATCTCATCTCTCTTTTTTACTTTATATTTATTATAAAAAAAAATTAAAAGAAAAAAGAAGATGTGTGGTTCTAAATGCAAGGTATCACGGTGGGGGTGCTACACGGGGTGCACCCAAATTACTCTCTTCTTGTTATTTAAAATGCTAAAGCTGACTGTGTATAAATTGATTGGCCCTCATGGGAAAACCGATGAGAAAAGAGGAAATTTTCCACTTCTATTTTGTAAAAGGGTATCAGATGAAAATCCCCTTTCCTCTCGCGCCCTTTTTCTTCTCTAGGTCTGCGATTTCTTCTCCTTCCTCTTCTCCTTCTTCCTCTTCCATTCGTCTCTGATTCAAGCTCTCGGCTATGGCGAACGATTCCTCCTCTACAACTGATGTTCCACCTGCTCTGGCTACTTCGACTTTTGATTCTCACAACAATCTGTATCTCCTAACACATCATGACACTTCGAATCTGGTAATCGTCTCCGATCTCTTGACTGATGACAATTATGTATCCTAGAGTCGCTCTATGTCACTCGCCCTATCGATTCGCAACAAACTAGGCTTTGTTGATGGAAAAATCAAGAAGCCGACTGAGGAATCTCTTCTGCATCAATGGACACGAAGCAACAACATCGTCATCTCCTGGATACTGTACTCTGTTTCGAAGAGCATATCAGCGAGCATATTATTCACCGATTCGGCACGAGAAATCTGGCTTGACCTTAAGGAACGCTTTCAGAAGCAGAACGACCCATGTATCTTTAAGCTGAAGCGTGATTTCGCCACTCTAGTTCAAGGTACCGACAATGTCACTACTTTCTTCTCTAAACTAAAAGGCATATGGGATGAATATGTCACATATTGGCCTGGTTGTTATTGTGGTTTATGCACCTGTGGTGGCCACAAGGCTATCGATACCTTCCTACAGCACGAGTACTTGATGTACTTCTTAATGGGGCTGAATGACACATTTGGGCCAGCCAGATCCCAAATCCTACTAATGGATCCTCTTCCGTCAGTCACCAAGGCTTTCTCCTTAGTCGCACAAGAAGAACAACAGCGTTCTCTTCCGATTTTACCGACTCCTTCCATTTCTTTGGCTGTTGGTCAGATGCCTGCAAAATTCCCCAACGCTCAGGGTCAGAACTCACATAGTGGTTATCGTGGTCGACGTTCAAATCTGTTTTGCTCTCATTGCAATATGCAAGGCCATACCGTGGATCGCTGTTACAAAATTCATGGCTTCCCTCCCGGTCATCAGAGCAAAGGATTCTCACAGTCACCACAAACTTTCAAACCAGCCACTGTGGCGATGACCTCCTCAGGCTCATTTGCAGCCGATGCATCCATGACAAGTGATGCTCTGACTTAATGCCAAAGCCTTCTTACAATGCTCCAGTCGAAGTTTGCCACAACACAGGATGCTTCGACTATCGCACATGTTGCACGTACCTATGTTCTAGCTTCCCTACCTTCCTCTCCCCATGTCATAAGAACAAATAGCTGATTTTGGACTCGGGAGCATCCATTCACGTTTGTCATAATAGATCTCTTTTTCATTCTATGCATCATGTTCAAACTAGTGTTGTCTTGCCGAATAGTGTCCGGATCAATGTATGCTATGCTGGACCTATCATACTATATGAATCACTGCTGCTTCAGAATATTCTATATGTTCCTCAATTCTGTTATAACTTGATATCGATTGCTGCCCTTACCAAGGATTCATCTATCATTGTGAATTTCTCTACTGACCAATGTGATATTCAGGACAAGTTCAC
>JBBMEF010000014.1:1445429-1458517 GCA_037832685.1 Sicyos baderoa | reverse complement strand
TCTTCTTCATGTCTTTCACCATGTACTGTTTGCCCACTTGCAAAACAGAAACGCTTATCTTTCATTTCTAATAATCAATTGTCTTCTGCACCTTTTGACCTTATACATGCTGATGTTTGGGGCCCCTTTGCTACCACTTCTCTGTCTGGATATCGTTATTTTCTCACTATTGTAGATGACTGCACACGTTATGTCTGGATTTATATGTTGAAGCAAAAATCTGATGTTTTAAGCATTGTCCCCCAGTTTTTTAGTCTTGTATTTACACAATATAACAAGACTATCAAGGCCTTTAGATCAGACAACGCCCCTGAATTGTCCTTTGAGAAATTCTTCCTTGAACGAGGAGTACTACACCAATTCTCATGTGTTAACAGGCCTGAGCAGAACTCTGTAGTAGAGCGTAAGCATCAACATCTCTTAAATGTTGCACGCGCCTTATTCTTCCAGTCTAAGGTTCCCATTTCATTATGGTCTGAATGCGTGTTGCCAGCTGCCTTCCTAATCAACCGAACTCCATCCAAAATTTTGAAATGGTCGACCCCTTTCTACCTTTTACATGGCAAGCAACCTGATTATTCTGCATTAAAGGTATTTGAATGCCTTTGTTATGCCTCTACACTACCACACAATCGCTCAAAATTTGCCCCACGGGCTACTCCATCTGTCTTTGTAGGATATCGAAAATGTATTATATCATTATAATCCTACCCTTATTTCCATTTTTTATTTATAATTAATAACAATTCTCTAACAACCTTTCCAGCCAATTCTAAGATTTTTTACAATTTGAAATTAAAATCTTTTGACCAAAAAAAATAAATATATAATTCAAATTGTTGAAATTTAATAATCTTTGGATGTTTTTTTTGTTGAAAAATAAATAAAAATTTTAGCACGAGTAAGTAACCAAATTGTAGCACGAGTGGATATAAATGGAAAAACAAAAATTGAATTATTGAGCTAGTACACACATTTTCACTCTTAGGCTTCGTGATCTTTTCCACTATTAAATACTATTGTATATTCACCATTATAATTAATGTAATAAATATTATATTGTTGCATACTCCTCCACAATCATAATGAAAGGCTTCGTGGTCTTTGCCACTATTAAGTACAGTCACCATTATAATGAATGCAATAATATTATATTGTTGGTACTTCTCCACTATCGTAATGAAAGGCTTTGTGATCTCTTTGTCATTATTAAGTACAGATGTGTACTCACTATTTATAATGAATGCAATAATATATTATTATTGTTGTGTACCCCATAATAATAATGAATGCAACAAACTATTAGTTATAAACCATTTTGAAACCTATTATGCATCAATTAGACATCTCTTTCCTCGGTTAGTGCTATCAACTTGATTTTTACAATATCGTTTTTATAAAGAGATAAGTTATAAATCTTTAACGTTTCATCGTGCCCGATTGATTTCGAAACATAAGTTATAAGTTGAATAGCATAGGTCCGTGAACAACATCAATACATATTGTCTTGTAATTTGAATACACATCGCACTTCAAACTCCATTGAATGCAACAACAATAGACTTGAACTCCATGTCAGTTATCTTTTACCTGTGTGAATATTATTGCTCATCCACATTCGTACGGGTACACAACTTTTTCTTCTTCATCGGAGACAAATTTTTAAAACTGGCTTCACACTAGTTTTGTGATTTTTTTTTTTTTTAAATCTGCTCTTAGGTTTATCTGCTTGATTTTTGATTGTCGAATGGTAGAGAATGATTTTGATTACTTGTGCAATTGATTTGTTTTTGTTTTTATTTTTATAATGAATTCCATAGATTTGGGAATAACAACTTAGAGATGGATTTTCATTGGTTAAAATGGCATATTTCCTTTCTTTAAATCAGGGTGTATCCCTTGAATTGGGTTTTTTTTTTTTAAATTACTCAAATAAACTAAATTATGGCGGGTATAATGGGAATGAATATGATCTCTCTCCTGCAAATATGAAATTAGACGTCTAAAGTTAAGAATAAAGTAGACAATTAGTTAAATAGTTTCTAAAATTTTAAACATTTATTATGATTTCCCTTATTATTTTTTTAACCCAACTCAATGCAATTAGAGAAATAATTCAATTTCTCAAAAAAAAAAAAAAAAAATCAATTCAATTCAATTCTATATTTTCGAGTTGATTTGGGTTCATCGATTCGAAAGAATTATAAGCTTAAGGTGGGATTACAAATTGGATGAGAGTACACTCACTTTTCAACCTTTGGAAGTCAAATTTTGACATGAAAATTTGGCTGAATATTGGTGAAATTAAAAGTTAAAAGATACAAAATGTATACCTAAATATAAAGCTAATTTAGAAACAAGATAAAATTATTCCAAAAAGATAAAAGATAATTTTGAATTTAAAAAAGATATTTTATACAACTTAATAGAAAAATAATGTTTATCCTTACCCGAGAATAAAATAAAAGATTAGATAAATTCTTGAGAAAATAAAGTTTGGAGAAAAAAAGGAGTTTTTTTTAAAGCGAAAAAAATGAGTTAACTTGTATAAAAAAACAGAGAAAAAATAATAAAACATAAGATATTAATAACATAAAATAGGAGTTTTTTTAATACAAGTTAAGGGATAGAAATTATAAATACCGAATCACCACAATAACCAATCCACCGATTCATTCGATTACACGTAATTTTTTTAGAAAATATACTATAATTATAAATTATAACAAAAAAAAAATTGCTATGTGAAATAATTTCCAAATTTTAAAGTATTTATCGATAATTATCAGGGTGTTTTTGCAGGAATAGACCAAATTGATAAAATATTTACAACATTAGGTAAATTTGAAAAAAATTAGCAACCATAATCAAATATACGGTGTTTATACTGAATAACCAATACATAATACAATATGTTGAGTATTATTTATATCGTATAATCGATTATGGATGCCAAATATTTTTAAATTTGACTAAATCTCTAATTATTTTGTAAAATTAAAGTATCCGATACAATTTTCCAATTATCAATTATATTATAAATATTAGTATTATAAAAAAAAATGAAGGTGGGATGATAATTATCATTTTTTTTTAATGTTTTCACTTGGTTGTTAGCTCTTATTTTGTCATTTCTCTTTCATCTTAGTATGATAATTATTATTATTTCAAAGAAAAAGTTGGGAATTTTCATGTATAATAAAAAAAAAACATTTTTATATATAACACAAAATTAAAATTAATTTATTTATAGAATTCAAATTAAATTATATGAGTAATAGATTCAATTAGATAGTAGAATCAATCTATCACTAGTTAATTTTTATTAGTGATAGAAAATTATGTTCTATCACTAGTTGAGTTCTATCATTAATAGACTAGACTGATTCTATTGTTAGTTGAATTTTATTACTGATAAAATATTATGTGTTATAGATGAATTATTTTAGAAATTGTGCCGTAAATATAATATAATAAGTAGAATGATGGTATATTCCTAAAAAATATTGTAATTATTTGTAGAGAGATATTTTTTCAACCTAGATGTAAAAAGACAGTCATGAATCCTATTATGTTTAGATGGCATCTAACTCTATTATTATTATTATAACTTATTTATCTTAACATAATTCCACCAAATATCAATCAATATAAGTGTTTAGTACATACATTTAATTTTTACCCTAATTGTTAAATTAAACAAACTCAAATAATTAAATTTTATTTAACTAGTAAAAAAATTAAAGATTTGTTAGTGAATAAAAATAAATTCTATTAATAACTATTTTTGAAATTTTTGATAAAAGTAATAGTTTCTTATTTTCCATAGAAGGTCTTGATCATTTTTTGGGCATCAAAAATCATTTGCCAAAATCATTTTTTTTCTTTCATATAACCCTTTTTTTTCTTTATATTTATTATTTTATTCTTCTAAGATTTTTTTTTTCAACCCGACCAAATAAATAATTTACTCTTCAATAACTATTCTCTTCCATATACTTTCTTCAATTCTCATTTTTCAATAAGCTCTAAACACATCAACTAAGACTTTTAGGGCAAGAATAATGAGAATATTACATAAAATAATTAGAGTGAAAGGAATGTTTATGTCAAAACTATTACATGTGCTGAAGTGCATGAAATGATAAGATGGAACAGCTAAATGTGCGTTGGAATGATTATTTGGAACGGTTATATGTACTTGTAATAGAGAGAATAATTACGAAGAACAAAATATTGATTATGAAAAAAAGTCATAAAATAAGGAAAAATTGCTGCATAAAAAACGAGATTAAGAATAGAATAAATAGTAATTATAGAAAGAAAGAATAATAAAATGTAAACGGAACAATCGTGAGTGACCAAAAAAACCTTATTTCTCGTCTCAAAGGAGGGTGAGATAGTCAAATGCATGAGTTTTAAAAGTATGTTCATTTCAAGATTTCAAATTCAAGACTCACATGTGATATTAATTTAAAAAAAAAAGAAAAGAAAAGAAAACCTTCGTTTCCTTTCGAGGAAGAAGTGGGAAAAAGGATCGGCTCAATGGTCAAATAAGGTCTTTGGATGATGATGAGTTCAATTCATGGTAGTTACCTACCTAGAAAATTAATTTTTTATAGATTTCTTTGACACCCAAATATTATAGGGTCGGTAGCGGACTTACACTCATGTATATAAAAAAAAACAGAAAAGAAGATGGAAAAAGAAACTTTATCACTAGAAAGAAATAAGCTTTGATACAAACTCATGGAGTCAATGCTTGTCTAAACTTGGCATTATGATTTAGCCCTAAACCCAATTGTGACTACTCGTGACGTCAAAATTTAATGCCCACACCGGATCCTCGCATTTCTTGAACCTTCATAAATTCAACAAAACCTACGCTTTGCCATCTCTGATCGGTTCTTTCGCCCAATAATTTCACATTTTCCCATTCTTTTTCTTCTTTTTGTTTTACTAAACCCCAAATCCCTCCCATTTCCCTAACCTTCTCGATCGCCGCACTCCGCCCAATCAGCGCCTGGACTCTTCTCTTCGCCTCTTTGCGCTTCCTCTCTTCTGGGTTTTCGCCTCTCGCCGGATTCTGCTCAGATAAGTGATTTCCATTCTTGTTCTTTCGTTTTCTCTCGTGGGTCGACCCTTTTGGGGTTTAATCGCTTCTTTTCTGCCTGATTTCTGCTGTGGGATTTGTTTGAATCTAATTGAAATTTTGATCTGGGTGTGCTTGATTTCTGTTGGTTCTTCTGGTTTTTGGGCTACTGGGGTTTGTTTGAATGTAATTTCCCATTATCTATTGGGGAAATTTCGATCTGGGTGTGCTTGATTTTTTCATTCTGTAACTATTTGCTTCTCTTATCTTACCCGTTCTTGGGGTTTAATCGCTTCTATTGTGTCTGATTTCTGTTGGGTTTTTTGGTTCTTGGCCAAATGGGGTTTGTTTGAATGAAATTTCCCGTTGTGTGTGTATTGGCGAAATTTTGATCTGGGTGTGCTTGATTTTTCCATTCTGTAACTTTAGGGATGATAGATTTAGTAGTTTGAGAATCGTGTGAAAGATTAGACCGTGGGGTGTGTTCTTTTGAGACAGATATGGAAGGGAACATATCACAAGGAGGGTTGATTCCAGGAGGGGCTTCTTATGGAGGCCTTGATTTGCAAGGACCGTTTAAGGTTCATAATCAGCCACAGCACGCTCACGCTATGCATCAGCAACATCATCCTCATGCTCGTCCGGGATCTTCGGCAAATCCTTCCATTCATGAGGGATTTACACTTTCCATGGGAGCCCTACAAAGTTGTGACCATACCCTGTCTTTGGTAGATTATAACAAGGGAGAAAGGTGTAAAAACTCGCCTAGCGACGACGAGCCGAGCTTTACGGAGGATGGTATTGATGGTCATAATGAGACGAGTAAGGGGAGGAAGGGATCGATGTGGCATCGCGTGAAATGGACGGATAAAATGGTGAAGCTTCTGATTACAGCAGTGTCTTATATAGGTGATGACATTGGTTCTGATTTTGAAGGGAGTGGAAGAAGGAAATTTCAAATTATACAGAAGAAAGGTAAATGGAAATTGATATCAAAGGTCATGGCTGAAAGGGGTTATCAAGTTTCACCTCAGCAATGTGAGGATAAATTTAATGACCTCAATAAGAGGTATAAGAGACTCAATGATATAATTGGGAGGGGCACTTCTTGTGAGGTTGTTGAGAACCCTGCACTTCTTGATGTCATTGATTATTTAACAGACAAAGATAAGGATGATGTGAGAAAAATTTTAAACTCAAAGCAACTGTTCTATGAGGAGATGTGTTCGTATCATAACTCGAATCGACTCCATCTGCCCCATGATCCTGCTTTGCAGCGTTCTTTGCAGTTGGCTTTTAGAGCTAGGGATGACCATGATAATGATGAGCCAAGGAGACACCAAAATGATGAATTTGATGATAATGAACATGATGAAACTGATGAGCATGATGATTTTGAGGAGAATTTCGCACCCCACGGGGATAATAAGCGATCACTTGGGGTATTAGGAGGCTCGGTGAAGAGACTAAGGCGAGGCCAGGACCACGACCACGACCACGACGATGCTCATGCATGTGGAAACTCCTTGACTTCTCTTGATTGTAAAAAAAGTTTGCATGCTTACTCACAAACACAATTTGCTCAAGCCGATACAGCTCACTTAGAAACCGAAAGCACGAAGGCATCTACATCACAAAAACAGTGGATGGAGCTTCGCTTACTTCAGATGGAAGATCAGAAGCTTCAAATTCAAGCTGAAATGTTGGAATTGGAGAAACAGAAGTTCAAGTGGGAGAGATTTAACAAGAAAAAGGACCGCGAATTGGAAAAAATGAGGATGGAAAATGAAAGGATGAAGCTTGAAAATGAACGCATTGCACTTGACTTAAAGCAAAAGGAACTTGGATCGGGATTTCATTAATTGGCTGCAATAATCTGAACTAATTTGATCAGGTTTGGAAGATTATGAATCGTTAAGCTGCTGTTGTCTATATATTTCCGGTTACGCGAACGCGAGCGATGAGGTAGAGTCGTATTTTGGTACTTTTACATTGCCTGCATTTAGCATGTAAAGTTAGAAAGATGACAATACAAATGACTGCTTTTCATTGTTTTGCCTTTGCTATGTATGTTGAGGAACTTGAAGAATGGTTGGTTATTCTGTGTCAAATTGATGCTATTTCTCTGAACTAACAGTTTTGATTTTTGAATTCAAATTAATAATGGCCCGTTTGATAACCATTTGGTTTCTTGTTTTTTGTTTTTCAAATTTAAGCCTATTTTCTCTCAAATTTCTTACAATTTGTTTCATCATTTCTACCATGTATACATCTTTCCTTAAGAAAGTAGGAGAAGATCAACCAACTTTTAAAAACAAAAAAAAGTAGCTTCCCAAAGTTTGTTTTTGTTTTTAAAAGTGGGTTAGTATTCTCCTACTTTCTTAAAGAATTTTTAAAGAAAGATGGATAAAATGGTGGGAAGGATGAAACACATTCTAGGAAATTTGAGAGAGAATAGACTTAAATTTGAAAAACCAAAAACAAGAAACCAAATGGTTATCAAACGGGGTCTAAGTTGTGTAGCTTACAAATGTTTCTCTGTCCTACTGGATTCTTGGGCTCATTAAATGAAGAATGCATGCTTAACATTTCTCAATAGAGAAGGATTTGGGTGCACCTCGGGTAGCACCCTCACCATAATATCACTCATGTGACACATTTGGTGTCACACATCTTATCTCTCTTTTTTAACTTTATATTTATATAAAAAAAAATTAAAAGAGAAAAGTAGATGTGTGGCTCCAAATGAATGATATCACGGTGAGGGTGCTACCCGGGGTGCACCCAAATTGCCTTCTTTCTTGAGAGAAGGATTTTTTATTATTTTGTGGTGCTTTCTTCTTTCATTTCACTTTATCTTTTGTTTTTATTTTTATTTTGTATTATTTTCTGATAATCAAAATATTGGTGGCTTCACTCTGCATTTTGCTCATGACCATCCCCTCTGATTCTTAGAGAAGTTTCTAACCAGAAAAGTTAGCCTCATTTTTTAACTATTTAAGTCCCGTATAATAATCATTTGATTTTTTTGTTTTTGATTTTTGAAATCTAACCTTATTCTTAATCAAGTTTTCTATCATATGCTCCATCTTTTCTTTAAAAAACATATGTGAATACTAACCAAATTTCGAAAACAAAAATAAGCTTTTGGAAGATTTTTTTTTTTTTTTTTTGGTTTCTAAAAAGGTAGGTGGATATCTAAGTAAGAAAAACATATGATAAGAACTTTTTTTTGGGTAAGAAATATTGAGAAAGCAAATATAATTTATGAAGAAAAAAATTGCCATAGTCACTAGAGAGTTCAATTCATGGTAGCCATCAATCTAGAAATTAATTTATTATGAGTTTCATTGAGGAAGAATGTCGTAGGGCATAATAATACGCACCGTAAAAATAGTTGAAGTGTACACAAGTTGATCAAAATATTCACATATATCAAAAAAAAAATTACAAAAAATAATAACCAAATAGTTATCAAGTTTTCAATTTGGGGATTATAATCCAGAAATTGATAGCTCACTCTCTCCATTTCATTTTTCCTATGCTTTCAGAACTCAAGGAGTCATTGGGTGGAAACTTACTCCAATAATCTGTGATGACTTTTTAGTCACACTTTTGTGCTTTCAGTGGAAATAGTGATTGACATATACAGAATCTATAATGTTGGAATAAGTGAATTCTTTGAAATTCCTGTTGTAAAAAAAACTAAACGAACCAAGAAAGCGGCCGGGAATGAGCAATGACTTGAGTTTCGTTCTTGAGTTCCATTGCATCCAAATCAATCGACGATCTAAGTCTACGGGATTGGAAGAAGGAGCTTTCACCCAAATGAGTTAGAGTTCCTTCGAACCGTGTCATTCTCGAAGTATGGCACAACACTCTGTCGAAAACACGAGGCGGGAGTGCGTCGAAGCATGAATTGACCTAGCGACGTGAACCTAGAGCAATTGCTTAACTGGCGTAAGTGTTAAGTGTATGCCCACGATTAAAAGGTCATGACTTTGAATCTTTTACTCTCAATTGTTGAAATAAAAAAATCACTAACACATTCTCATCAGCCATCGTCACTACTAGCATTTATGCAAAAATCACAACATAAAACACAAAGAAACTGATGTATCAAAAGGGCTATTTTTCTCTCAAGTTCCATCATGGACACCCCAACATGATCCACACCTTCAAGGTTCATAAAACTCTGATTTATTACCAAGACAAGACATACCCTTACTATTAACATCCTAATCTTCCCCACATAACCCATAGCATAGCATATCATACTCTAATATTCTCTGTAATCTTGGCGATCAACAATCTCGATCGAATACCCCAACTCCCTTCTTTGTGAAGGGCTTGGCTCGAGCTCGCTTCGAGGATTCATACTTCGTAAACAAGTGCTTATATTTTATACTCATGCACAAAAAGTTTTTTCTTATGCCTGTTGGTCTGGAAGTTAGAGAGTTTGAGTCATGTAACCTTTGTTGATACCAGGTTGTAAGAATCAAGTATTGTTCAGTGCAAAATTACATTTTATTTTCTTTGCACTGTTTGCTGCATCTATTAACAGTCATAAAGTGCTATCTAGTTCATGGTGTGTGATCCATAGAAGCATGAGTTGACATGGAGGGGCTTGAATCTTTGAGTGTACGTAATTTTAAACAAACTAGACTTCATCGGGGGCGACCTGTTATTCGAGTGAACGTTGGAGATTACATTGTAAAACAAACAGTGTGTTCGAACAAGTCGAACAACCACCATGTACTTTACAAACCCGATCATAATTGTAACCGAAAACTATTCAGTTCAAAAAGTATCAGCTTTGCGATAGGAAACTTTTTGAACTAGAATTTGTGAATTGAAGGCAGGTAACACTTGAATGACAACAACGTTATTTAAACATGTTTTGTTGTTGTCTTAGAACTCTAAGATGACATTGCATACATCCAATAATCAAGAGGTCATGAGTTCGAATCACACAATGATTTGTAATTCAAACTTGAGTCTAAGATCTCAAACTATATTTTAGTTTATCCTCTTGATCAAACTTCAATGTTATTTGGTCCAAAACACCTATTTTGTTATGTTAAATGTATTTGAATTTTCAATTACAAAAAACGAACAATAATCCCACAACTTAAGGAATAAACTTAGGAGTTGTGTGTTTGACATGTTTATTTAGGATTAGTTTTAGGAGTTATTAAAAATTGAAATTTATAACCAAAAACTCTAAGAGTCAAAATCTTGTTTGGATATAGATTTAAAATGAATAGTTATTTTTAGTTATTAGAAAAGAAATGATAAAAAATGAGTTATTTTGATTGATTTAAAAGAAATAATTAAAAATTAGTGGTTAGAAATAATTGAATGGTTATAATGAATGATTATAAATTATAGTTATTTTTAAAAGTAAAAATGAGGAGGAGTTGTAAAAACTCATTTGAATGTAAATTTTCAAAGAGGAGTTAGTAAATCTTAAAACTAAATTCTACCTAAATATGCCAAACAAACAACACCTTGCAACTTTCTTTCACTAAATTTGATTTTGATATTTATTTTTAATTATTCTAAAACTTAGATATTTTATACTTTACTTATATTTGATTTTAAAAACCAATGAGAAAACATTATTGATTTCTTTTTTATTATTTTATAATCGTATATCTCTAAAATTCAAATTTTGATATACATTAGATTATGGAAAATAGTAATAAATGTTTATTTCTCATATATTCATTAAGTCAATGTCTACTTTATTTTTTTAGTTTAAATTAATCATGTCTAAATTAAAAAATGAGGAATGTGAGATAAATAATTGGTTCCCATACAACTCTTATTCCATATTTTCGAATCAAATAAAAAAACAATAATATATTGTTTCAGCTCATCCTTCCATGAATTAAGGGATAAACAACCACAATTTTGAAAACAAAGCAAAATTAATAAATTGTTTCGATCAATTATCTCATGAATTAAGGAATAATAACCCATTAACCTTTTTCACACCCTTACATCCCATCAATTTTTGTATTTTTCAATTTTATTTTGTTCCAACTCACACACATGGTGAGACAACAACGTAGATCTCATCACATTTTGATCTTAGCCATAATAAAAAATATTTGAGAGGAACGAAATCTCTTCCCAATATATTTAAAATCAAACCTGAGCTTTGAGAAATTTTTCATAATTTAGGCCGTGTTTGATAATCATTTGATTTTTTGTTTTTGATTTTTGAAATTTAAGTCTATTCTCAGTCAAATTTATTACAATGCCTCCCACTCTCCCTACAATATATACATATTTTCTTAAGAAAGTAGAAGAAAAATTAGCTTTCAAAAGTTTTTTTTGTTTTTAAAAGTTTGTTAACATCGTCATACTTTGTTAGATAGATTGTAGAAAGTGTGTTCCAATTGGAGTGAGAATATACTTAAATTTCAATAACTAAAAATAAAAAATGAAATAGTTATCAAACATGATCTTAAATATTAGATTTTTTTGCAATACAAAAGTCAAGATTTAAAATAATACCTAAAAGAAAGAAATGAATTTAAAATGTTGGGGATATGACGATCTATTTTTCATATAGTTGTTAATAATTTATTTTTTAAATTAAAAAGTCTACACTCATTTAAACTTCAAAATATTGTAGACATTCACAAATATATTTGCTAAGTCTAAAAAAAAAGCACATCAAGAGTGTGAAGGCTGTTATATTCAAACCAACCAACCACATTATTATTTGTATCAGTATCTATGGTCCTCTCTCCCCTTAATCTAGTCTACGGTACAACCATTAATAAAATGATCGAATTAGCTGCAACTGTACTCGAGTTTGACAAAAGTAGGGAATCGAACTCATGACTGACCTCCTGCTTTAATACCATGTAAAATAGTGTGAACATTCATCTCAAACCAATTTGTGATAAGAGGAGTAGTCCACCTATCTTATAAACACTTGTTGTTTTCCTCACCTTATTAATGTTGGATTCTCAACATGCCCCATCAAGATGACGTCTTCTTTTGGATATCAATCTTAAATCGGGTTTCAATTTCATTTTATTGGACTGAATACCCATTTGGATTTAATGGGCTCTTATACCATGTTGAATTATGTTAAACCACCGATCAATCCAAAAGTTTAAGCTGATGGATTGGAGTAAATTTAATTATATCAAACCTACAATTTTTTTGATTTTTTTAATTGTCCATTGCCTTCTAAATTTTTCTTTAAAATAAACTCTACTGATAAGATCAATTAACTCATAAAAAATGCAAATAACAATAAGATACAATGGTCAATTACAATCAATTTATTCATTTCATAATTTTAGATTTAGACATTTATAAACTCTTCAAAGTTGTAGCTAATTTTTTTTAATAACTTCTAAAAAAAAAGGTCATTTTAGGTGACCCTTCTATTTTTGTCCATAATAATATTGATGTGCACAAAAGTTGGTATTCAAATGAATTTAGTCATCTTAGAACTAAGTGGGCCAAAGCTGGCCCATTGGTTGGAACATCATGGTCCAGCCCAATTCAGTAATGGCTGTCCTCCTCTGAGTTAATTCATGAAATTCAATCACTGAAAGCTACCTGAGAGTTTGATGGTCTAGCTTTTTTCTTTTGTTAATTTTCAAGTATGTGGTATCTTTTTATATTTGATTTCTTTTTTTTATATGACTTTGTGCAATTTAAAATTATTATTGGTTTTAGTTGATACGTTAAATCAACAAATTGATCACGTGTAAATTATTGATTAAGTTAACATGACCATAACTCTATCGGTTGTGATATATTTATTATCAATCAAAAGATAAAAAATTAGAATATTTATTCCAAACAAAAATTCATTGGTCAGATAATAATGTGTCAATTTGATTTGGACTCTATTATTTTGCAATGTTATAATAAGGTCTACTATTTGTTGAATAACATTGCAAGATTCTAGATCATTCAACTATTTTTTAGATGTCCAAAGAAAGTTCTAGATTGGTGAAGA
>JBBMEF010000014.1:1430580-1445329 GCA_037832685.1 Sicyos baderoa | reverse complement strand
GATCTTTGGTGCTTGGTCGATGGCAATAAGCAGCAGCAACGATCTTTAGCACTCGGTCGATGATGGACTGCAGCAGCGATGATGTTCAGCACTTCGTTGATGGCGAGCAGCAAGCGAACAACAGCAACGTCGATCTTCAGCGCTTGATGATGATCAGCAGCAGACTCCGAGATCTTTCGTTGGTGACGAGCAGCAAGCGAAATCTGGGTTCTTGTTGATGACAAACGGGAAGCGAATCCAGTTCTTGGTTGAATATCAAGAACGCTTTCGAAGATCGATAAGAAGAGAGTTTTTCACAGCCAAGAAGAGAATTGACACAACGATGTAAGTGGTTCGACACTAACATCTACTCCACTGAGTTTCGGGATTGTATTCAAGGATGAAGGAACTACAAGTGTGGAGCTTTTTCAAGAGTAACAACTACTAATTTTCTAGATTTTAGAATGACTTCTACCTCTCTCACCCTTCCTATTTATAGATTATAGAAATGGGTGATTACAAGATGATTAAGCCTAATTAGTTGTATTATTTACCTAATGGTTAGTTGTAAGTTTGTTAATATTGTTAGTTTGTTTTGTTAGTTAAAACAACCTTCAAACAAACTTAACTAACAACAAACTTAACCAACTTAGTTACACCTATTTTAATTACACTTTCAACATACACACCACATATACTAGTTGCCGATCACGTGGAACAACACAAAACAACTTATGAACGATCCATACTGATAGCATACATCATTAGATACGTTATTACACTTGCATACATGAGCACCAAACATGAACTGTCATCAATCCCACTGTTCATACTGCAAATAAGATGTTGAACGCCCCCACACAATTTTGCACTACATGATTCGCACGAATTTCATAAATAGTCAAACAATCTTATAATGACACCACACATCATCAAACTTGTACGAACTAAGGGTGCAATAAAAAATTGAAAAATCAAATCGAACCAATTCAATTTAATGGTTCACATCATTTTTAGCATAAAATTGAACATAATGGAGAGTCAAATGCCCACCAGAGGTTCTAAATTTGATGGAATCAACATTCCAAATGCAAAATTATTGTTAAATTTATTCAAAAAATAAGAAGAAAAAAAAGTCTAGACTCAATTTGTTAATGCTAAAAATTCTAGCCTATGATGGCACTGAAGATTTGTAGTAATTAATGTATAGGTTTTTCTTGATAATAAAACAAAATAATAATAAATAAATAAATAAATAAATAAATGAGAAGGTGTTGAGATTCATGATTTCAGCTGACACTGAAAACCATTTTCCAACACAAACCCCCCATGCTTTTGTGCTTCCTATGTCACGTGCTCAGCGCATGCTGGGCATTATCGTCATTGCACATATCAATTCTCAAAATTAATTAATCTTCCTTTTTTTTTATTTAGCAAAAACGCACAACCCAATAGATCACTCACCATTCACATTCTTTTGCTTCCTTGTTTTAGTTTAAAATTGATATATGAGATATTCTAAAAAAAATTTGATATATGAGATATTTCAAAAAAAAAACAAAAAAAAGTATATATGAGATAAGTAGAAATGTTGATTTTTCATAGTTAATATGAATGATGAAGGGAGTGAAGATAAAATATTTTAGCTTTTTTCTTTATACTCTATCTATTTATATTTATTTTCCTTTTTATTATTTTATTTTATTTTATTTTATTTCTAACACATTTATATATATAAAAATTTATGGAATATTTATTTGAAGAAATATAATACGTTAATTATTAGAAAAATTATTACTACCTTAAAAATAATTATTACTCAAAAAAAAAATGTTATTCGAAAAATTATGAAAATCTATTAAATTAAATGAGATTAAGAGAATAAGAAATAATTATAATACCTAAATTTAAGATTTTGTTTGATAATTATTTAATTTTTAATTTAAAAATAGATTTGTTTGATAATAAATTTTTATTTTTATTTTTAAAATTTTGAAAACATTTTTAAAATATTAAAGAAATTATAAAAACTAAAAAAAGTAACTTTAAAAATAAGTTTTTATTTTTATTTTTAAAAAAGTATCAAGGAAACAAAAATAAATAATAAAAACTAAAAAAATTCAAGTGAATTGTTGTTTGAAAACAAAAAAAGAAAATCAAAAATATTTTTTGGATTTTAATTTTTAAAAATAGAAAACTAAAATCAGTTATTGAAATATATATTATTTTTATTTTTCAAAACAAAAAAAAAAAAAAAATGAAATGGTTATCAAACCGAGTCTAAATTGTCATCTATGGTGAAATGAACGACACGTGATGCGTTCACACAGAAAAACCCATGGCCTGCAACGTGCCTGATAATTGCCCCTCCCCCACCTGCTCTAACGTCGTTTACCATTTAACGGGCCGTTAACCGTTAGCTTTTAGAACTGCGCGCTCCATCCAAACTCATGCTTTGTCAGCTAACGGAGGAGGGCCACGCTTTAACTGTCAACTGTCTAAGGGTACATTCGTAAATTCATGTATTTAAGAAAATCATTTCTTCAACTAGCAACATCTTTTTTTAAAAAAAATTATCTCATCACTAACTTTTTATATATATATGTATATATATATAATCTTTATTTTGGTATGTGTCACTATCTTATTCTTGTCTTCTCCATCTATTTCTATGGAAAATGTAACGAATTTTATATTTAAAAAATAAATTCTCAAAGTTTTTTCCTTAATTTCCTCCTTAATTTTTTCATAATTATGCATATAAACTCTCCATATCAAATTGGTATATTTAGGCGCAATCACCCTTCGATAATCATTATTTTTTTTGTTTGGGTTTTGAAAATTAGATCCATAAACTCTACTTTCAATCATATTTTTTAGAAATACTTGTCTACTCAACAAACACGTCGATATGACACTACTTGATGTTATAATATTTTATTTTTTATTTTTTTAAATTATAATAAATTTTTTATTCTAATAAAATAATTATAAATCTAAACAAATTTAAAAATAGTTTATAAATACAGTTCAATACGGTATTATTAATACAATAAAATTTATAACTAATACACTATTATATATTATTATGTATTATTAATATAATATTATATGTTATTAATACAATATTATGTATTATTAATACTTATGATTATGATTGTTAATTTTTTTTGAAGTGATTATATTTGTATCTATTTTCTAAATTTGACTAATTTTGTAAATTTTCTTTTTTTTTTTCTTTATCGTTGTTTTTCCTTTAAAATTAAAAAAAATTGTGATATAAAGTTATTTATTATTTTTTGATATTTGATATAAAGTAGTTACATGACTAATTAAATATTATTCTAAAATTTTAGAATAAAACTCACCGGTGTAGATGAACTCTATATTTTGATGATGTCATACCCATTCTTATAAATAAAAATATTAAAATGTATATAATTTCTGGATGCAACATCGTACAAATATTAAAATGTATATAAAATTGAGTTGAAAATATATATATTAAAATATATAAAATTTTAGAGCTCAACCCCTAGGAGAGTTTTGGTCAGATTTTATCACCTACTTTTACTTATGTTTACAAAACTAAATTGAGTTGATTTTTTTTTTTTTTTTAATGAGTTAAAAATATAGTTTTCGAAAAAAATGTTTTTGTTGTATAAATTTGGCTAGAAGTTCAAAATATTAAATAAAATATTGATAGAAATGATGTAAAATAAACAATCGCCATTTAAAAAATCTAAAAAAAAACTCAAAAATATCTTAATTTATGTATTACATTAGTTGAATTCTCTGCTTAATGTCTTTTCTTTTTTTTTCTTTTTTTCTTTTTTTTTTTTGAATAGATCTGCTTAATGTCTTTTTAGTTGAACCATATAAAGTGAAATTTTGAATCTTTCAACGTAATTATATAAAATATGCATGCTCAAAGTCTATTCACAAACTTAACATATATTTTTGTCAAAAAAAAAAAACATATATTTTGTAATAAAACGAGACTATTTTGAGTTGAGAGATTGAAGTATGTGATCCGTTGATCTATCACTTATTTAATGTCATTTAAAAAAAATGTAATAACAATGAGGATAGTTATGAATACACATTTATACTAATTGAACTATTACTCTTTGTTGATGTATTTAATATGTATTTAGTTTACTCACTTAGGAGAAATCAAATACGTATTTATTTGACGCCAACATGAACAGTTGCTCAGCGACATTAGTATGCACCCAATGACCAGGTTCGAATCTCCCTATCCTCAATTGTTGTAATCTAAAAAAAATATTTTATTCGGCAAACTTTCTTACTAAATGTGGAGTTATTTTGTTTCGTTTCTAAATCAGATCGTCAAAGAGGATGGATTTTAAGCATCTAAGGAGAAAGTAGTTGCAGATTGCTGTCATCATCATTGCAAGTTTGGATTCAAAATAAAGTTGTACAATTCTAAATTATAGATCCTCAAAGAGGATGATATTAGTTATATTTCTTGATTCGATTAATTTAGAGTCCCTCATCCCAAGAGAGCTAACATCCTTTACTAGGGGCATCAACTTTTCCTCTCATATGTTTGTTCCCCCGATGAATATCTGAAAGATGAATGTTGATGCTTCTTGGTTCGAAAGTGGCAAAGTTGAGAGCTAGGTTGGGTTGTTCGTGACAATCAGAGTCATTTGAGAGCAGTGAGTTAATTTATTTTCGGTCACTAGTTCAAGCTTCGTCGAGGGTCTTGTGAAGCCATGACTATCTATGAATAGCTCTAGACTATTGATGGGGGTTGGCAATTTTTCCATTTCATCTTGGTCGAATCAGATTCGTTAGGGGTCACAAAATTGTTATTTACGATTCCTAAGATTTTTGAACTGCAGAAACCTGATTGCCTTGTGTGTAATGAATTCACACTCACGCAAGTATATGCGATTTGCAGCAAGTAATAAGTAAATTATTGATCTCCACGGAGACTGTTACTTATCCGAGGTGATGTTCAAAATTGAAATGTAGACACACGAATATGAGTTGAGTTGGTTTAGTTTGAATAGCATAAAAGTAAATAAACAGGTAATAAAATGATTGGAAGAGGTAAGGCTAGACTAAGGTATTCATGGAAATCAATATCAATGCATTAACAAGAAAATATGCGGTAAGGGTCACTATCATACTACGTCTCACAAACTTCCGCTTCCGCTTCAGTTTGCATCAAGTCTGACTTCGCCGCAACTTGATGTAGTTATAGGCCAGCGCTAAGTATGCAATAGTTACGTGTTTATTCCTAAATTTCGAATCAAAATATTATAGACGTGATACTAACCTATTGAACATGCAAAATAGACTTAGGTTATTTCCTCTTCCGATTTACAAACTAATAGTTTGTGTGGATGGTTGGTCGACACTTACTATTAAAATGATGCACTTAATTAACATGCTCTAGTTGAACCCTTCCATTCTCTTCCTAATACATGTTGCTAAAATCCACTTTCTCTTACTTTTGCCTTAATGAAATTAGTTTATAATACAAACAGAGAACACAAAACACAACATGGATAACATGCTAGAAATGTATTACAAAACACAACCAGTTCTCGTCTCCCTTCCAACACAGAAAAAAACCTCATGTTTCTCTATTACACAATTAGTCTATTTATAAGTCTTGGTCGTCAAGTCTCCGAATATTCCAAAATGGCAAAAATCAATCACGCAATATTTTTCTTTTCGGAACTTGCCAATTTAATTTGTCTAAGACAAGAATCCCTTAATTACAACAATATGTCTCGCAAATGTCTGGTTAGTCAAATTCATGAGTCAAACGATTCTTTTCTTATTTACTTGTAGTGCTTTGGCATTTTTCTCCCGAGCACGAGTTGCTCGCAATCACGTTGTCTTGCTTCCTAGCTTCGCATCGCTCTTTAAATGCAAAATCTTGCAAAATACAATCAATCAGCATAAACCTTGCTAAAGGTAATACTCCAATGACATGATATATAATCTAGTAACCAAGAAATTATATATTCAATTACCTTTAAAAATATTTTTTAATCAACAATATTCGGAGATAAAAGTTTTAAACTTATCACCTTTCACATAAATATGTTGTTGATTTTTTTTTTTTTTAAATTAAATTTTAAATTTGGTCTCTATGATTTGAAAAAAAAAGTTAGAGTTGTCCCGTTTGATAACTATTTGGTTTTTTGTTTTTGATTTTTGAAATTTAAGCCTACAACAACCATCTTACCCTATATTTTTTTCTTACATGGATGCTTACTTATCACCTATATTTGTAGAAACCAAACCAAAATTTGGAAAAAAAAAAAAAAATAGCTTCCAAAAGTTTGTTTTTGTTTTTAAAAGTTATTTAGTATCCACCTATTTTTTTAAGGAAAGATGAGATTCATGGTAAGAATGTTGGATACATGGTAGAAAATTTGAGCGAGAATAAACTTAAATTTTAAAAACCAAAAATAAAAAACTAAATGGTTATCAAACGGGGCTTAGTTTTTATCATTTTAAAAACTAGAATTTAATTTATATGATTTGAAGAAAATTAGAATTTAGTTTTTTTTTTTTAAACGAAAATTAGAATTTAGTCAAAGTTAAAAAAAGTTAGGATTTAATCTCCATAGTTTCAAAATCTAAAATTTAGTTTATATGAGTTGGTAAAACCTATATCCTTGTTCGTAATCGCCATCAAATAAACATGTGAAAATTTACTATTCATGCAAAAATGATATTAATTTTTTTTGTTTAATTAGTCACTTAACTTATAATTTGATCAATGACACATGAATCCATAACTTTCAATTACTTATTTTGCTAATCATTATTAATAAACAAATACTATTTTTTATATTTTTCAAACTATAGAAACTAAATTATATATTATTTTTTTTATTTATAAAAATAATATTTTAACTTTCTTGAAATGATAGGAAAAAACTTTAGTTTACAATTTTTTTTTTAATGTTGTTGGCCACTAAAGTAAATAAAAGAAGCAACTTTATTATTTAATTGTAGACCTACATTTCATGGGTTGGGTTTAAGAGAAAAGGAATTGAAATCCAGTCTTGAAGAGAGAGAGAGAGAGAGAGAGAGAGAGAGAGAGAGAGAGCAACAAGTTGGGGCTCTTCTGGGTTCCCTTCCAAGCTAAAGAACAAAATGGTGAGTGCCTTTTCCTTTTCCCTTCTAACCCTTCAACCAAAATGTCTCACTTTTTTTTTTTTTTTTTTTTTTTTTTTTTAATTCTATGAACAAATTCATCGTTTTCTACAACTAGGGTTTCTTAACTTGATCGATTCTGTGTTTTTTCTGCTGTAACATCTTCATACCCCCATGACCCATGTGTTCTTTTTGTTCTAATCAGTGATTTTTCATCTCAATTTCTTGTGGGGTTTCTTCTGCTTTTTGTTATCCTTTGATTTTACTGTTGGAAGTTATTTGTGATCCTTGTTTGTGGAGCTTCTTTGTGGGTTATCTTCAACTGGGTCCTTGGTGCTTTTGCCTTTTGAAGATTGTTCTGCTCTTTCTGGTATTTTAGGCCTTTTTTTTCTTTCTATGTTGTTGGATTTCTCTGCTTGTTTTCCTTGAATATATTCTCTGTTCTTGGGAATTTGAATCCTTAGGCCCAGTTTGATAACCATTTGTATTTTTGTTTTTGGTTTTTGAAATTTAAACTTATTTTTACTCAAACTTCCTACCATTTGTTCCATATTCCATCTTTTCTTATAATGTGTTCCATTTTCTTATAATATATCCATGTTTCCTTAAGAAATTAGGTGAATACTGATCAAATTTAAAAAACAAAGCTTTTGGAAGCTAATTTTTTTTGTTTCTAAATTTTGATTTGGTTTCTAAGAATTTAGGAAAGATATAGGTATTCAAGTAAGAAAAAACATAGAATAAGATAGTTGATATAATTGATATAGTCTCCAATTTCAAAAATATAAAACTAAAAACTAAATTGTTATCAAACGGGGCCTTAATGTTTGGTTTTTTAGATTTCGTTTGTGTTTAGAAGCTACCATTGTTGAACTAGCAGGGTTTCATTTGGGAGGCTTTGATCTTTTCTTTTTGTGAGTGGTTCTTATCGATCAGTGAGAGATTTAATGGTAAAACAATGTATATTTGAGCATCATTAAGGCTTGTTCTATGTGTGTTTTGTGCCTTTTCTTCCTTGATTCTTTGGTAAGTTGTTAGAATCAGATTATATGAAGTCTTAGACCATGAGAATCTATGGCTGTTTTGCCATTTGCTTGTCCTGTTTTTCAATTTCATGTTTATCTTTTCTGTCATTTTCTTAGTCAAATTATTGATGTATTGAATCTAAGTAAAGGACACAATACCCTATGTTGAAGTTTTCTTTTAAAATGAAAAGGAAAAATAACCTCTGGGATAGTTCTTATTTGGAAGAAATGTTGACGGTTTGAACGGGTCGGGGAATTTGATGATATTATGCTTGTAGCGCATTTTTTCGTGAATTATTTGGTTGTCTTAAGCATTGGCATGGTTCTTAGTTGTAAGAAGATATCATATTTGAATTAAATGGTACTGTAGAGAAAGTTTGATATCATCAAGGAATGGAAACTTGGTTTTGTGTCAAAATTGGGAGAGCCAACCAAAAGATGTTTCTAACATAAGAGTGGTATTTTATGCTGCTTTAGGTCCATGTGAGGTTTGCTTTTTGTTCTTTTGAAGAATCTTCTTTCCTTGCTTTTTGCTTTACTCTATCTGTTTCTTTCCTTTTATTTCTTGTTTATTAAGTATGGTTGATGGGAACTAATCAATGTTTAGTGGATTTTTGCAGATGGACTTCTGGTCGTTCTTCAAGCGACTTTTTGTTTGTACTCTCTCCTCAAAGATACATTAACACAACTAGGCCTTTTGTACAATTGGGTAGATGTCATTCCGCAGCATACTTCGGGATGTGAGGGATGGATTTGGAAGCTTATCGAGGCGTAGTTTTGAGCTGCGGCTGTCTGGCCATTCCAGGGATAAATCTCATGGACCGGTTCATGAGTTCCATGATGAACCTCTGCTAGTCCAGACTAGCCGCTGGGCTAGCCTTCCACCTGAGTTATTATGTGACGTGGTTCGGAGATTGGAGGCAAGTGAGAATACTTGGCCTTCTCGGAAAAACGTTGTATCTTGTGCTGCTGTATGTAGATCGTGGAGGGGCATGTGCAAAGAAATCGTCAAAAGTCCAGAGTTCTCCGGGAAAATTACCTTCCCCATCGCCTTGAAGCAGGTAGGTGTCTAGAATAACTATTCTGCTTGTGTTCTTCACACTCTTTTAGTTGGCTTTTGTATGTTGATGTATATACATATGTAAATTATTTCCATAATTTCATTCACATTAGGAAAGGGAACTGGTTGTGATGATTATGATTTTACTTCTCGGTGGATCATCATGTTCTTGGTCGTGCTCGGACTAACATATCTGCTTGACTGCTCAATGTCTATATGTGATCTACCCTATTATATAAGCTTAACCCTGCTGATATGCACTCTTTCTTTGACAGCCGGGACCGCGCGATGAAACTATGAAATGCTTTATCAAAAGGAACAAATCTAATTTGACTTATCATCTTTATCTCTGCCTTAGTCCTGGTAAGCTCATTTTCCTGATTATGCAAGATTTATTCTGTTGAATGCCAGAACTTTGCTTTTTTTGTATTATTAAAGTAGTCAATATCATAATGGGGAAGTTGAGCTTAGGGGGCGGGTGGCCCTCTGTATGTTCTATCCCTTTGCTTAGCACAAAGCCTCTCGCTAGACTCGACACTGTTTTTTACTTGTTCATTTGTAAGGAGGATGGGAACATGGGAGAGGAGAAGTCGAGTGTCGTCTTTCTCGTGCATGTAACGTTGCATTTTAAGTAAACCATGAAATTCTCCCCTCAAGGTCCCAGGTTGAAGACTTGGGCTTTGAAGGGGTGGCACAGTTGGTTGAAGACTTGGACTTTGAAGGTGTGCTCCCCTCAAGATCACAGGTTCGAGAATCACCTGTGACATTAATTTGTAGACACCTCCCGTGCCTCCATTCCTTTGATGTCTCCCGGTGTCTGATCTAGGGACGGGCGTGGTTACTCTTGTTTCAAAAAAAAGTAACCATGAAATTCTACTGGAAGCAAGGTTGTCAACTCGTAAAACGTAACGTGTATCAAAATTTAATTTTGATGTAACGTGGATCGTAGGTTTTAATTTTATAAATAATATTTAAATATAAATATAAAAAATAAAACCTCAAAAATTAAGCATAGGATAACTTTAAAATATATAACAATAAAACGGTCGGTGCCTTGGCTTTTGTTTTGTGAGCTTCATTGGCTTAACAAAAACCAACATATCTCACTCAAATTAGCTGCCTGGTTACATTTTTCTTCATTTGCTTTACTTTATATAATCTTGCTTGTACTAATTTGAACATTACCATTGCAATTATAATACCAGCTTTGCTTGTTGAGAATGGGAAATTTCTTCTTTCTGCAAAAAGAACCAGGAGAACTACTTCTACAGAGTATGTTATATCATTGGCTGCGGACGATATATCAAGATCGAGCCACGGTTATATAGGAAAGCTAAGGTATGCCGTTGGTACACCTTTTATTCTCATGTTCGTGGATTCGTGCTCGTCTCTGCTATTGACATTTGATGCATTATAATGAACTAATGAGACTCTGCTGAATTGTGATTATCAGTTTCCTATAAATTTGTTGCAACAAAAAGAAACAGAAGTTTTCACTATGAAAAATGTTAATGATTTGTGGCTGATTTTGTTTCAGATCAAATTTTCTGGGAACCAAGTTCATTATATATGATACACAGCCTCCATACAACAGCAACCAAATTCCAACCCTCGGGCGAAGCCGAAGATTCTACTCCAAAAAGGTCTCTCCGAAAGTCCCGGCTGGTAATTACAGCATTGCTCAAATTGCATACGAGTTGAATGTATTAGGTACGAGGGGACCCCGGAGGATGCACTGCACCATGTACTCAATCCCCAATTCATCTCTTGAGCCAGGTTGCTCTGTTCCCGGGCAGCCCGAGCTCAATCCTCGACCCCTCGAAGACTCATTTCGTAGCATCTTATTCTCCAAGTCGATCGATCATTCCACTGAGTTCAGCAGTTCCCGCTTCTCGGATATTGCAGGAATGCTTGCTGGTGAAGATGGCGAGGGGAAGGACCGACCCTTGATTCTCCGAAACAAGGCACCGAGATGGCACGAGCAGTTGCAGTGTTGGTGTCTCAATTTTCGGGGGAGGGTGACGGTTGCATCTGTAAAGAATTTTCAGCTGATTGCTGCAACCTCACCTGCTGCAGAAGCACCAGTACCGTCGCAGCCGCCTCCCCAGCCCGCCCAACCTACACATTCGGACCACGACAAGATCATTCTTCAGTTCGGGAAGGTCGGTAAGGACATGTTTACGATGGATTATCGGTACCCGCTGTCTGCATTCCAGGCTTTTGCTATATGTCTCAGCAGCTTTGACACCAAATTGGCATGTGAATAGACAAGGACACCAAAGGAAAAAGAAATCAGATTGTGGAAAGAAATGAAGAACAAATGTAGTTGGAAATTAGTGGTTTTTCTTTCTAGTGTTTTTATAGGATGGTGTTTGAATGCAGTTGTATTAAATTAGAGACTCACCCACTGCAAAGATTTAGAACAATTTCTTATCTTTTCTCTCTTTCTTCAAATTCATTGATTTTATTACCTTTTTTTTTTTTTTTTTTTTTTGCTTAGTTTATTTGAATGGCTATATAATATACTTTGTCCATGCCTCATTGTCCTCTCAGGTGTTTGGGAGGAGTGAGAGAGAATAGGATAAAATGTGATCAAGGAACATCTTGTTTGAGATGCAAGATAGAGAGGAAATCTTATTTAAAACATAGAAGAATAAATTTAAATTCATTTTTTTTAAATGATAAGACTAAATTTATAATTTATTGTATTTTTTTTTTTTAAATGAAAGAGGGTCCCCAAGATATCCTTGAATTCAACTTCATCTTAGTTAATTAAATTTTAAATTTAATTCTTTGTTTAGGGATTTTTATTTTTACTATTCAGGGTGCTTTTTGTTGGTCTCCCTTTTTTTTTTTCACTGTGGAGGATGAATGATTGTAATAAATTGTTTGGTTATTTACTTATTGCAATTATATCACCAAAGTAAAAGGAAATAGAATAATTGTTTAGTTTATAAGCAAAGTTCTATTATTATTTTTAATCCCTTTCGGGGAATTAAAGGTTATTCAATCAGAGAAATATTTAGGTCATGCCCAAATAATGTTGACCTATGTGGCTCAATATATGTCACATTCTATTTTTCTTTATTATCTTTTGTGTTTAAATTAAAATAGGATAACATTATTTTTTAGGTTATACCCGGGTATGACCTAAATATTTCAAGAGATCAAAGAAACCAAAGACTCCATAGGTTAATTTATCAACCATCAAGTTATTTTATTATTATTTTTTTTTTTTTGAGAAGAATCATTCAGTTATTTACACAAACTGACCGTGACAGACTTACGAGAAGTGAGCACCATATATGCCAACCCTACTTCATCCAACTTTGGCAACTTTTGTCCTTCACAAAGCTCTAAAAGCTTCTTCTTCGATTTCAAGAGGCAACTTTGTTGGCAGAAGTTTGAGATCTTCAAGGTATGCTTTTTTAGAGGTCTCAAGCTTGAAACTTACGAGCTGTGAACTTAATTATAAAATCTCTTATTGTATTCTGAAAAATGGAGATAGATATGGATGCTCCTAGTATGAGATAGACATGGATGCTCCTAGTATGTTACGTAGCCAACTATTTAGCTAAATAGATGTCTACAAGTGAACGACTCCAATTTTTCGATTAAAAAGAATCCTTCTTTGCCCTTTTCATGATGAAATCTCTCTTTCTCCTCAATTGCAATTCTTCCTCCCATGGATGCCATCTCTCAACATCACCCCCACACAAAGATATAGTTAAACACCAAATAAAGAAAAATGAAACCCTCTCTTTCTCTATCTAGTACATGAGCCTTATATAACATATATTTAGCTTCAATAAAATATAAGATAATAAAAGCTTGAGTAATTTTGAATCAAATAAAGTTTCCAATCATATCATTACCATCCACATTATATGTTGGCAATAAATAAAATAAATGTACCAATAGTAGTGATGAAAGTGCTTATAGGTAATCAAAATAAAGTAATGATTTATGTTATGTTAGGCTGTTAATTAGGTTAGCTTGGGTTTTAATATTATCTTTAAAAGAAGAGAAAAATGAACAATTTTATATGTTTTTTTTTTACACAACTTGCATTTCCAAGGGGCCAACTAATTAATTTCACACATATTAAAGTTTGATTCTTTAAGATCTTATCCCAAATAATTAGATTGATTTTAAATTGATGGTGGCCAAAAACATAGGATAGTGCTTTTATAGTGCTGCTGTTTAATTACATTATTAGAGAATATGATAATTCATTGACCTTTCCTAGACAATGACTGAGATTTATTTTTGTTTGTCCAAAGTTGCTTTAAAATATTGTTTTCTTAAAAAAATAATGGTTTAAATTTCTTAAAGCTGATGCATATGAGCTCCATTAGCCTTAAATCATTTCAATTATCTGACAGATAAAATATATTAATTAGCATATTGGTAAGCGTGAAGCAATAATCATGAAGTATCTTCCATAATACACCATCTTTCTTATTATTCAAAACAGTTTTTTCTTTAAAAAAAAAACATTGATCACAATATCTCAAAACCAAACATTTTTGTCACGTTTATTTCCATAATTCCGAATTTTAATTTTTTTTCTTATTATATAATTTTATTTTTATTTTTTTAAAATTAAGTTTTATTTTCTGAGTACAAATTAAGAGAATGGAGACTAACAAAAGTTGAAATGGATTAACACAAATAAGGTAACTAACTGTGTCACTAACTTAAAAAAAAAAAAAAAATCTATTTTAAAATTAAAATATCTTCTTAACCAATATATTAAAATTTAACATTAATCTAGACATTATTTATTTATTTATTTATTTATGTAACTAATAATTTTGTTATTTTAAAAAATAAAATATTATTATAATGTTAGAGATAAAAAATATTTGATTACAAAACATCAAAATTTATAGAAATTACTCTTAAAATAGTTTTCTACAAAAAAAAAAAAAAAAAGAATTACATACACAAAATTTCAATTTGATCCGGTTAAAGCCTAAATTGAGTGGGAAAAATTCTAAGCTTTTGAATAAGCAATCTGCAAGAAGAGAAATGGAAAGAAAAGAAACACATTCAATTTTAATATTTGGTATCGTTACACGGTATTAGTATTACATACTTTGTGAATCAACACATCCGCACTAAAAATGTAAACATATAAGAGAAACTAGAAATGAGATATTTTTTATTGAATAAGTCTGTGATGTAATGGTTTTATTGTTTCGTTGTAAATCAGTTCAACACCAGCATCACGTGTTCGATCCGTTGAATCGGTATTTACAATTCTCCTCCTCTAATTTATACTAAAAAAATTCACTTTTATTTGAATGACAATTTTAATTATTCAACTTAAGTTTAATTGCAACACTTATTAAATTTTATACAATGTATTTAATTCGATTGAAATTTTTATGATAGTAATTATTACAAATTTCATAATTCACCAAAATTGTGCATTTTTTATGGGATTCTTAATTGAGCTTTTTGCATTTATAGACCACTATAGAAAACTAATTGCAAAAATATCCTATTAGAGAACTAATTACAAATC
>JBBMEF010000014.1:1411235-1430480 GCA_037832685.1 Sicyos baderoa | reverse complement strand
CCAAAATGTAAATATTTTGGGTCCGAACCCCAAATGGCAATAGCTTTGGGGTCCAAACCCCTGCATGCCATTTTTCCATTTTTTTCATTATTACTACTAACTCTCATGATTTGTTCCGTTAAAACAAAAAACTCCTATTTTTTTTTTATTATATATACATATTTCCTTTTTTTAAGTATCTCATTATATATATATATATATCTTTTTTTCTAAAAAAAAAAATTATATCTTTTGTTTCATCATCATTTTTTTCCGTCTATTTCCAACGGAAAAGGGCCAAAAAGAAAAGAATGAACAAGATAATCCAACAATATTTGTATATATAAAAAAACAAAGTATGGAGTCTTAAAAAAAGTTACTTATTTGTCCCTCCATTTTTTTCCAAAATTAAAGAGTATGTTTAAAATGTTAAATTTTCGTCTTTGTTTTTGTTTATTTAGTACAAATTAGGGGATATCGACTACAAACTTTTAGAGATGTTCACGGGATGAGACTTGAAAATGGTTTCCTCGTCTTTGTCAACGTCACCAAAATTATTCTCCGTCTCCACAAAATTCACCATTAAACTGAATCAATGACATGATGTTAAACTGAATTACCATCAAACAATAAAACCAACACTCACCGTCATTTTTAATATGACCTTTGTTCAATTGAACAAAATGGTATTTTAATATTGATAATTATTTAATTTTTATTTTTAAATATGAGTTTTTTATAATCTCTTTTTCCTTTAAAAAAAATCAATAACATATGAGTGAATATTTGAACTTAATATTCTCATATTAGATGTTAATGGAGTTATACTTATATTAACAACTATTTAACTAATTTTTGTTTAATTTAAAGAACAAAATTAATTTAACTAGGTAACTACTAAAATTGCACTAATAAAAGCTACTAAATTAAATTTATAATGCCTATATTTGTAAGATTCCTATTTAATTGCTATCTATCAGTCAACTCAAGATAATGAGCAAGTTTAGTCAATGAAAAATAGTGCAATATTAATAATGGTAAAAATTAGTGCAATTAATTATCGAGTTTTTATTTTTTTTAAAATCATTAACGAATTTTTTTTAGTGAGGCATCTATTAGAAGACTATTTTTTTTTTTTTTGGGAGATTAGGGAATTTGAACCCAACCTGTTAATGAGATACGGTTGAATAACTAGTAACTACTTATATTGACTATTTCTATTTTATTTTAAAAATAAATAAATTATATATATATTGAGACAACAAATTAATAATATTTGAAATGAAGAAATTCCAATTTAATTAATGTATCATATATCAAATAAGTTGAAAGAAAAAAAATTGAAATATTCATAGTCAAAATTAGGTTGAACGAGAAGAATTATTTGAACCAATCTATATACAATTCAATCCAACATATATATTTTTAATTTGAATTAAATTATATAATTATCTCTTGTAATTTTGAGAACAAATCATAACCCATATATATATAAACAATGCTAGACTAGTACTTATCTTTTTCAAACATGTCGTTTATCAATATATCATGAACATACTAAAGAGTTTGGTAAGCCTATATATAATATTATTCTTACTCTAAATTAAATTATATTAAATCCACCCAAAAACCTTCTCAAAAAAAAAAAAAAAAAAATCCACCCAAAAATTAATCAAACCTATTTTTTTTTTACAACAAGACTATAATTGTACATACACAGTTCATGGGTTCGACTCAAGAACAGAAAGGAATTGAAGAGAGAGAGAGAGAGAGCAAAAATGGTGAGTTCCTTCCTTTTCGTTCCTATTTTTTTGTTTTTCTTAACGAATTATCATTTTCTAGAATTAGGGTTTCTTAATTTTCTTCTTCCTCTGCCATAACATCTTCACACCTTCATGACCCATGTGTTCTTTCTGCTTTAATCACTCAATTTTTCATCTAAATCTCTTGTAGGGTTTTGAGTCATCATTTTTTTTTTTTTTTTTTTTTTGATTCTGGTTTGTGGGTTTATCTTCAACTGGGTCCTGCACCAATCCTCTTTCCGGTGCAGTGATTCCAAAAATTTCATTACTGTTTTTGCTTTTTTCTGGGTTTCTTCTTCTAAGCTCGTTGTTTGTTGCAATTGTTCTGCCCTTTTCTGGTATTTGAATTGAAGCTTTTTTTTTTTTTTTTCAATTTTTTTGGAATTTTCTAGTTGGTTTCCTTGGACTTATTATCCTCTCTGCTTTTTCCCTCATGGTAAATTTGGATCCTGAATATTTGGTTTGTTAGATTTATTGTGAGGCTTCGATCTTTTTTTATCTGTGGGAGATTTTGTTGTAAACCAATGAATGTTTGAGCATCGTTGAGGCTTGCTCTCTGTGTGTTTTGTGCTTTCTCTACCTGGTTTCTTTGATCAGTTGTTAGAATTAGATTCTTCTTTTCCTTCTTTTGAATGATTATATGATTTTTTAGAGCATGAGAATCTATGCTACTTTGTTTTTCAATTTCACTTTTTTTTTGTCATTTTCTTGATCAAATTATTGAAGTGTTTGAATCAAAGTAAAGGATGCAATACCCATATTTTAGTTTTCTTGACTCCTCAAGTTCTGGTAAAGTTCTTATCCGGAAGAAATGTTCACAATTCGAATGGCTCGGGAAATCAGATGATACTGTGCTGGATTCTCCTTTTTCTTGTGAATTATTTGCTTGTTGATTCTTAAGCGTTATAAGATTCCATATTTGAATTAAATGGTTGCATAGAGAAAGTTTGGTTTGTGTCAAAATTGAGAGAGCCAAGCCAACCAAAAGATGTTTCTAACCAAAGAGTGGTATTTTATGCTTCTTTAGTTAGGTCCATGTGAGGTTTGCCTTTTGTTCTTTTCAAGAATCTTCTTTCCTTGCTTTTTGCTTTACTCTATCTGTCTTCTTCATTTTCTTTCTTGTTTGTTAAGTATAGTTGATGGCAATTAATCAATCTTTAGTGGATTTGCAGATGGACTTTTGGTCATACTTCAAGCACCTTTTTGTTTGTACACACTCCTCAAAGATACATTAACACTACTAGGCCTGTTTTTACAATTGGGTAAATGTCATTCCGAAGCATACTTCGTGATGTGAGGGATGGGTTTGGAAGCTTATCGAGGCGTAGTTTTGAGCTGAGGCTGTCTGGCCATTCCAGAGGTAAATCTCATGGACCGGTTCATGAGTTTCATGATGAACCTCTGCTAATTCAGACCAGCCGATGGGCTAGCCTTCCACCTGAGTTATTAAGTGATGTGGTCCGGAGACTGGAGGCAAGTGAGAATACTTGGCCTTCTCGGAGAAATGTTGTTGTTTGTGCTGCTGTATGTAGGTCATGGAGGGACATGTGCAAGGAAATCGTCAAAAGTCCCGAGTTCTCTGGGAAGATCACCTTTCCCATCGCCTTGAAGCAGGTGGGTATATGCTTTGCTTTCTATTGGCTGTGAAGTATTTTTCATATAGAATAACTATTATATTCTTGTACTTCACACTATTTTTGTTGGCTTTTGTCTGTGGATGTGCATAACATATGCAATGAGGTTAATTTTTTGAAACACTTCCTGATAGACCCACTTATATTAGTAGACAAGAATATAAGATTAGCTAGTTCACTAGGGTTAGTTAGGTTAGTTAAGCTAGTGCCTGTATAAGCACTAGTGTAGGTCTTATATGGATAGGGAATGATATTGGTGTAAAGGGTTAGGCCTTTGTGAGGAGATTGAGGAGTTCTCAAAATCTCCCTATCGAATAATACCAAGATAGGCTCCTATCACTTCCACACTCAGACTGGGAATTGTTTGTGATAATTGTGATTTTGCTTCCTCTTTGAGGACCACCGCGTTCTTGGTCGTGCTCAGACTAGTCATACATGTCTGTTGACTGCTCAATGTCCTATATGTGACTAACACCATTATATAGCTTAATCAAGCTGATATGCACTTTTTTTTGTTTCTTTGCAGCCTGGGTGGCGTGATGGTACAATTCAATGTTTTATAAAGAGGAACAAATCTAATTTAACTTATCATCTTTATCTTTGCCTTAGTCCTGGTAAGCTCATTTTCTTAACCATGCAAAATTTATACATTATGTAGCAAGATTAAAGCAAATCTTTTTTTAATTTTTACAATTGTAAACTTAAGTTCCTTGTTGCTGCAATCGTGTTTCCACAATCATATTTCAAGCCACAAGTTCTTTTGAATGCCAGAACTATGATTTTTCATATTATTAAAGGAGTCAATATTGTAATACGGAAGTTGAACTCGGATGTTTATTCCCTTGGCTTAGCACATGTCTTCTTTCAATGAGAATTGAATCTTTATACAAGTTTTGCCGGCGCGAACTATCGAATTTTAACGAAGAAACTCTAATATGAGTAATAACTATAAGTGGACTGATTTAATCATTTAGACTTCTGTATTGTGAGCTTATTGGCTTAATGACAACCAATATATCTCACACAACTGCGATTAATTTAGCTGCCGAGTTATGTTTTCCTTATCTTGCTGTGCTCATACCGATTTAAACATTAAACCATTGCCATAACCATGCAGCTTTACTTGTTGAGAATGGAAAATTTCTTCTTTCTGCAAAAAGAACGAGGAGAACTACTTCTACAGAGTATGTCATATCATTGGCTGCGGACGATATATCAAGATCGTGCAACGGTTATATAGGAAAGCTAAGGTATGAACTTTAATTTTCAAGTTCTTGATGAGACTTTGCTTAACTATGACTATCACTTGATATAAATTTGCTGCAACAAAATAAACAGATAAATTTTCACTTTGGTAATGAAAGTGAACCATGGTTGATTCTGTTTCAGATCAAATTTTCTGGGAACCAAGTTCATCATATATGATACACAGCCTCCTTACAACAGCAACCAAATTCCAACCCTCGGGCGAAGCCGAAGATTCTACTCCAAGAAGGTATCTCCAAAGGTCCCGGCTGGTAACTACAACATTGCACAAATTGCATACGAGTTGAATGTATTAGGTACAAGGGGACCCCGGAGGATGCGCTGCACCATGTACTCAATCCCCATTTCATCTCTTGAGCCAGGTTGCTCTGTTCCAGGCCAGCCCGAGCTCAATCCTCGCCCCCTTGGAGACTCGTTTCGAAGCATCTCATTCTCCAAGTCAATCGGTCATTCCACTGAGTTCAGCAGTTCCCGCTTCTCCGATGTTGCAGGAATGCTCGCTGATGAAGGTCGCGAGGGGAAGGACCGACCCGTGATTCTCCAAAACAAGGCACCAAGATGGCACGAGCAGTTGCAATGTTGGTGTCTCAATTTTCGGGGGAGGGTGACGGTTGCATCTGTAAAGAATTTTCAGCTGATTGCTGCAACCTCGCCTGCAGCAGAAGCGCCAGTGCGGTCACAGCCACCTCCCCAGCCCGCCCAACCTACCCATTCCGACCACGACAAGATCATTCTTCAGTTCGGAAAGGTCAGTAAGGACATGTTTACGATGGATTATCGATACCCGCTGTCTGCATTCCAGGCTTTTGCTATATGTCTCAGCAGCTTTGACACCAAATTGGCATGTGAATAGTCAAGATACCCAACAGAAAAGATGAAACGGGAAAAAAAATTCTGATTATTGTAAGAAATGAAGAAAACTTTCAGTTGGAAATTATTGGTTTTTCTTAGTGTTTTCTTTAGGATGTTTGAATGCAGTTGTTGTATTAAATTAGACACGAAACCCCACTCAAGAAAAAAAACAAAACTAAAAAACAAACATCTTCAATTTTTTAAACTTTTTTTTTTTTTTTTTAATTGAATGGTTTACATGATATACTTAGCTTGAAGAATAAGACTATTAGGCAACAGGGTATATTATAATTACCTAAATTATGATGCGATCATACTTTCATTTTTGTGTTAGGCTGTTAATTAGCTTAGCCTATGATATTATATTTACAAGAAATTGGAAAAAAATTTAATTTTTATTAAAAAATGTCTAGACTATTTTTTTATATTTATTTTTTTTATTTAACAATGTTTAAATATAAAAGAATATGTATACAAATATTTATTAGGTAGGCGACTTTTATAAATCAAATCTTTTTTTTTGGATTTTGATTAAATAATGATGTTTCAATGAAAATAAACCCACCAATTCTTGATTTTGATTCCTCTTGATTTTTATTATGGTCTATCTAATTTTTTAAATGAGAATTTGCATTGTATAGCAAAATTTCAACCCCTTATTAAAATTATAGCAATTTCTTTTTAAAAATTCGTTTATAGAAAAATCTGGATAATTATTTTAAAAATATCCATTCTACCCTAACTCAATCAATAATCACAGATTGAGTTCGGGATTGAACTCAATCAATGATCACTGATTGAGTCAATCAAATGAAAGGGATTGAACTCTATCAATGATCAATGATTGAGTTCAATCAGTGAACTGATTGAGTTCAATCAGTGAACCGATTGAGTCAATCAAATGAAAGGGATTGAACTCAATCAAATGAAAGGGATTGAACAATCAATAATCACTGCTGAGTTCAACCAGTGAACTGATTGAGTCAACCAAATGAAAGGGATTGAACTCAATCAATGATCACTGATTGAGTCAATCAAATGAAAGGGGGATTGAACTCAATCAATGATCACCGATTGAGTCAATCAAATGAAAGGGATTGAACTCAATCAATGATCACTGATTGAGTCAATCAAATGAAAGGGATTGAACTCAATCAATGATTGAACTGATTGAGTCAATCAAATGAAAGAGATTGAACTCAATCAATGATCACTGATTGAGTCAATCAAATGGGCTGAAAGCCCAATTAAAAGGGCATTTTGGTCTTTTCAAACAGCATTGGCTATCTACTTAATTATTTTCATATTTTTACTATATATGCAATTATTTATCCCATTTGTGATATCTATGCAAAATCCCCTTTTTAAATTGGATTGGTATTGACCTTTTGAAAAATCTAAGAAAATACATACCAAGACCCACTAATTAATAACAAATAAATAATAATCATTAAAAAAATCATTTTACCCAAGTTGCATTTTCAAGGGCCAACCAAATTTCACACAAATTAAAAATTTGATTCTCGAAGATCTAATCCCCATTTAATAAGATTGTTTTTAAATTGATGGTGGCCAATAAACCATATTTTAGAGAGTGTACTTTAATGGGATTTCTTCGTTTGTTCATTTTAATTTCGTGTTAACTTTTATTTAAAAAAAAAAAATAGTCTATTAACTTTTCATTCATAAATTTTAGAAATATGATCATTTCACTTTTTTTTAGAATTTTTTTTTTTTTATTATTGTTAACCAATTTAAATTAACTAACAAATTTTAAGCCTTAAAATAGATTTAAGTTATTTAATCTTTTATCTTTGCTTAAAATTTGTAATCCATAATTGTCATGAATCAATGCTTAATTTTAGAAGCAATAAGAGTCTCATATGTGTGTTCTCTATAGAACTTGTGCCCAGTTACTAAGGCAATAAAAATGGGTTGAAATGATTTGTCAAAATCAATTAAGTTAACTTAATAGAATAAAAGTTATCATGACTTCTTCCAAATGAATAGACTAACAACTTAAATAATTAACCGATAAGTTTGAGATCAGTGTCACAATTGGATGATGAATAAATAACTTTTGTGAGATTTGTTCATCGTTTTATTTTCTTTTGTTTTATTTTATTCTAATGAAAAACAAAAATAAAAACAAAAACAAAAAACCAAAACCTCATTGGTTTTGGATATATAACTTCAATCTGGTCGACTATTGTTACGTTGAAAGTCGGTTCTATTTTGGCAAGCTTCGACAATCCGACGAACTACATTTTTCTGAACTGCTGTTAACACATGACATACTATTTTATTTTCATCTTGGAAGCCTAATATTAATCACATATTTGAATGAATGAAATACAAAAAACAAGAAGAAGAAAAAAAAGAATACATTTTTGTACCTATACCTAAAACAGCAATGCAAATCAAAGCCTGAGACCACAAGGAAGGCAGCACCACTTTTCCACTCTTAGAAGAATCCATTGCAGAGGGCTTCCAAAGTCTTCCTCCTCTTCAGATGCTGCAGGTGGAAGAGGCAACTCTTGAGGTAAGTGATGATGAAATGCATTCACAGCTGCCACGACCCCATCCTCGCTCTCGATAAGTTCTGCTATTTCCATCGCTCGACATTTTACCTGCGCAATTAGATTCTTAACACGATCCAATATGCACTACAAAATAGAACATCCTATTCCAACTGAGTTGTAAGACTGCATTTATCAGAAGTTGAGAGAAGGTTTAAGATTGACAACGCTTAATGGTCAAAAGAGAGCCTTGATTTAAAAGGGCTATCAATTCATGTTGACCACCTACCTAAGAAATAATTTTCTACAGGTTTTCTTGATATCCAAATGTTGTAAGGTCTTGATATCCAAATGTTGTAAGGTCAGACAATATGTCTGGTAAAAAAAGTCAAGGTGTGCATAAACTGACCCGAATACTCATTAATATCAAAAAAAAGTTTCAATATTGGCGAACAAATGAAACACTGCAAAAAAAAGTCTCACAACCTTTCACACCTTTTTTTTAAAATAAGAAACCATTCTTCAAACATAAAGTAATAGCTCATCCGAGTATCAAAAGATCATGGTTCAAACCCCCACCACTAATTATTGTTGAATTAAAAAAACATAAAAAGGTAGACAAAAACCAAGCCCGAACAACAAAAGGAACTGGACCTGACTACAGAAACGGACTCCAATCCAAAAAGACTAATCGAATAGACGAATCTAACCTCAGGCTGGAGCATAAAATTAATAGCATTTGACAGGTTCGCGGCATTTAGCTGAGATATAGGAATGGGTGCAGGTCCAAGGCCTTTCTGATGTATTGTCTCACCCCAGAAAAATTGATCTCCAAAGAATGGTACTATGGTGGTAGGGCACTGAAATTCAAATTTTAAGAAAAACAATTCCCCCATGACACATCTATCATTATCAGCTGCAATGTTGGTATTAAACCATATTTAATGAAAGTATGGAAACATCAGAACTAAATCATCTAGACATTACTTACCCCAGCTTTAAGTGCTGTGCCTGTGGTACCAGCACCACCATGATGAACCTGCAGCCCAAATAAATATAAATAGATATTTATTCTGCATCAACACAGTACTTGAGACAACATATTTTCAAGTAATTCCTATCATAGTTCAGTTGATAGCTTTCACTGAAGCGACTGTTCCTCCAGGTGGGTTATAATAGTTCACAAGAACTATGAAAATTCAGAAGGTGAACACAGCACGACGAAATCGAATGCCAAAGCTTAAGCTTTTGGAGTCTGCTTCATGAAAGATAATGTTTTAGAAAGTAAGGTAGTACTCACCACAGCAGAACATTGACGAAATAACCAATCATGGGGGCAGTCTTGTATAACGAGTACGTTTTCAGGAACTTCTATACCTGTACAACATAGTGCTAGCTAATCAGAAACTTCTCTCTCTAAAATGCCCAAACTCATCGAGGTTGATAGGATCGGCGGTCAAAATCTGGAAGATTCTTATCATTTTTGTAATGAATTAGCATGTAGGTAGTTTCTTTCAATGTAATGTTTTAATCATGCATGAGTAATGAGGATCTTTTCGCCATTAATAAGTTTCAATGCTTAAGTTTAGCATTTGACATATCACATAATTATAAATATAAACCAGGCAACAAAATCAACATCTTCATAGTTTAACATATCACCATGGGTTGGCCTAGTAATCAAGATAATTAATATTCTACGGGTTTCCTTGACAACCAAATTTTGTAGGGTCAAACTGCATGTCTCGTGAGAATAGTGCGCATAAGTTAGCTCAGACACTCACAAAATTTCTTTTTTAAAAAAGAACACTATTCGAATGTTTCAGATTTCTCATCATTGACCGTCTTTACGTCACACGTTCAATCTACATGCACAAAAGATCAAAATCTATTTTCAGAGACGGTGAATGAACCACACCATAATGTTGTCTAAATATGCATATTCTTGCTAGAATGACGAACTATACCACCCATTGTTGACAGGTAAAATCCATAGCTTGTCAAGTGGTATTTAAGAAAAGGTCATAGAGTGTCCATATTAACTAAAAAAAGATAAATACGTAGAGTACCAATCCACGATTGGAATAACTTTAAAATGAAAAAAAGGAAGAATACACTTACAATCGCCTAGGCCTCCCAAACCTCGGTCAATTATTCCTCTTTGCTCTGTATCCTTGAATGCCTCCAATATGGTATCAGTTGTCCTCTGAGGCTCCACAAGAGGCTGATGAAGCAAAAAATAGTCCAACTACGTGTTAAATCAGTATTCATCCCGAAGGTGGGTAACTATAATCTTTTAACGATACTTCTCGACACTCCCCCAAAAGCCATATCAAAAAACTTCCTAGAAACATAAACATACAACCAAGGATCCCTATTCAATGATTCCAATATAAAATGGATCGCCTAAAAAGTAGAATCCACAACATTTGAGATTAGACAAAAAATGCTATAAAAAAACATTTATTGAGGTGCGGTCACCATACCATACTTCCGAATCCAATGTATACGGGTTTTGATCCTTTTTTAATCCAGTGGATAACTAACTCCTCAGGTTGATACTTGGATCCAAGGTCCGTGAAACAATAGCCAACAACATCAACTAAAGGCCCCCAATCTGCAAATAAGTTACACCAATTGGCCATATGTATAAAATATAATCAAATGTATCCAATACTCCAAGAACGATGGCAATGATATAGGACATCCTAAACTTGTAAACTAGAAAGGTGAACCAAAGAAGATGAAGTTCAATTTCTAACAAACAATATGAAAGTCATATAAATAATGGTCACTAGATTAAATATTTTTGTGCGAGGTAAAATTAATTAATAAAGACAGATAGATTCCTAAGAGGTTTATTGTACTATATTTCTCTACTTCCATCTTGGGAGTTTAATATACAAAAACTAGCTAAAAGTTAAGCATCCATCAATTTTGAACACCCCAACCACTAATCCTTCCAGGCCAAGCTCTAATCATTTCTTTCTTAAAAAGTCACAAATTTGAATCTGTAACCTCTTGGTTACTAGGTTATACACCATGCCTCTTGTTGGCCTATTACTCAATACTGATTATTGGCCTATTACTCAATAATGATTATTGCCTATTGGGCTCAAATAAATGAGTACAACCATTTTCTCAGACAACAAATGTAAACAGCAATAATAACATAATTGTGGAGTACAACTGGTCTAGGGACAGGCGTGGTTACTCCGGGTATAGTGGAGCAAAGCTCCAATTTTCCGGTTTCCAAAAAAATAATTGTGGAGTACAGTTTCCAGCTTCTCTTAAGCTAGGTCGCAGCTCGGAATGGATCAGTCACAAGGTCCATTAACGAGGATTTCTAAATGAGCCCCCACCCAGCAATTTGCAGATTCATAAAAGCAGATGATGATAACTCGACTGGGAGGTCATCTCTTTGATCATTTAAAAGACGTCACTTATAGATCATACAAAAGCAAAGGCATAATAAACACCAAAAAAGAAAGATAAAATATAATGCTTGAAAATATTTATTTAAACCAGAATTTTCATTGTACCCTTTGGCTTTGGCACAACAGAGGGGCTCCACATATAGGCCGTAGGCAAATGAGAAATCGATCCACGATATGTACTAAAATATGCAATAGGAGCAAGCTTCAACTTCTTCCTCCTGAACTCATTAATAGATCCCCTTATTCCCCACCATATCAGTAATTCCACAATGATATAAGAAAGCTGGATAGTGCAATAATGGTGATGAAACATTATTACTAGTGAATTTAGCTAAACAGCTGACGTGTAAAGAAAATTTTACAAGTACAAGAGAGACTCCAAACAAGATAATTACCCAATAACCTGTATTTTGGGGTACACGTGCCAATGGATGAGGAAATTCATTTGTTGGCCTGCATATCCATACAAAATGTAAGAAAGCGAGATCATAGAATTTTTATTCATACTAATTTATTTGCGAAAATTAGGAGACTGACCATAAATAAGCTTAAAAATTACAAGTCCTTTTTCCTTATTTTTACCTTTGGTCCATTCTTGGCACAACTAGGTGCCCAACTTGTACAACTAAGAAGGGCTTCCTTGTTGACTAACCTATCCATTCAATTACATTATCTAGGTTGTTGCATGATAAAATACCACTTACACCATCAATAGACTAAACTTTATATATATATATATTTTTTTTTTGAGGCATGAAAATGACAAAAAATGGGGAAATATGGTGTAAAAGAGCAATTTTTTTCTTCATATGAATGTAATCCAAATCATGAATTAAAAGAAAACTCAGAGTTCTTTTGCCCAGTACTATAAAAGCTATCCTTTGGTAGAATATGAGAAGAATTTGAGATTCCCTGAGCTATTGAATCTTGGTAGACACTCAGACTCTAGATGGTGTATCGCATACAGACTTTTTTCTAACTATGGTTCTTTTTTTCATTATGGTAGACAGTGCCATTTTGTAAGCTTTATGGCTGCTTCGAAGATTTATTATTTTCCTCTTTTGTATTTGAGATCTTCTGTAAATGTGTTGTTCTTGTTTTAAGGAGAAAAAAAAAATAGCACAACCCAAACCAAACACCCGATCAGAAATCTGAATCGGAAGGTCACTGATCTTTCTTTTCCACAAAATTAGAACTGATATCATTTTCCAAAACCTATATTAGAAACTAGCAACTTCAGCACAATATGAGAGCTATAATCAACTTACGTCCAAGGCATTGTAAAGAAGATATGTAAGGGTACACGAAGAGCTTCAGCAACATGTGTATGTCCTGCAACCCAAATCAAACAAGCACAATGTCAAATTTGCTAACTGGGCCTTCAATAGAAGTTCTATACCACCAATCAAATTTAGTGAATAAATAAATGAGTCAAATATTCATTAATAGACGTTATTATGGCCAATTGTCCGCTTATCTAAATGATCTATTTTTTTCTTTATCTATCTTATTTTGTTAATCAATAAATGGAGCCATAAAGATTATAGTTTGAGGTTAATAATTTAAAGGCAGAATATCTCAATATTATTGAAAGAGACGTTTCAGTCATCCCATTTATTTATAGTTCCTTCATCTAAACTTTCATAGCGCATCTCATGTTAAATTTGCATGCAACATAAAAACCATTAGTTCAAAAGGAACAAACAAAATGATACTGATTACCAAAGAATCTGGACCTATTTTCTTCCGAACCTTATAAGATTCTAAGAAAAATTCAAATGGTTGATGAGCATGTTAGAAAACACACCTGAAGAATGACATACAAGTGAGATGCTTAAATTTTCTTACAATCACTCACCATAAGCAGGAGCGTTTGCAATAATTGCCTGAGCCCTAAAAGGCATCCCAGTTTCTAGATCTGGTTCGGTGCAAGCGGGAAGTGTGGACTCTATAATGAGCTTTAGATGTTTCCTTTGAATAGATATTTCTCCTGGTCCAGATGGAATGAAACCTTTGTTTCTGGTCATATCTAAAATTGAAATTTACAAAATCATTAATGCAAGCAACTTAGAAAGAAAAAATAAAAAAAGATAAGTAGTAACAGAGAAAGCTCTAATGGGTATGCAAAACCATATTGTCATAATTATAACAGTCAAATGATATTGATTTTTTTTTTCATTTACCAAGAACCCCGCGAGAATATCAAAGTTAATAGAAAATGAGTATTAGCAATACATTCATACATCAACCTCCTATTCCTTTAAACCCCTTTCTGAACATCCATGTTTGAAAAACAGAACACATAAGTAACAAGTGAAGAATTATGTGAAACAATTAAAATTGCACCATAATGTTAGTCTCCCCCAAAGTTTTCAAGATTTAGGGCGTCTTACATTCAGCCAAATCACGAGAATCACCACCCAGAGGATAAAAGTCAACATCAGCAGACTTCACAAAGTTGCTGAAGTTAGTATGAGTGGCAAGCCTAACATTATGGCCAAATTCCTGCAAGCAGGCTCAGAGAATTATACACGATTGACTATAAAAGGAAAGAAGAAAAAGAAAACACTATAGCACACCATCACATTGATTTTTTATTAATAAATAATAATAATAATTTTGATCTTTTAGTGATGGGAAATGGATTAAAAAATCATCCTAGTTAATCCCTGAAATTAAACATGGATGAGTCATGAGATACAGACTCTAGCTGCAGTGTTAGAGAAGTCAAATCTCAACCAAAATGTTTTTGCTAATAGGATGATTCACTATTGTAATAACTTCATAATGACATAATCTTCATGAACAACTTGCAAAGATAAAATCGAGGATAACAAATTATCAACATATTCACTCATTTACACCTCCAAGATCCATATACACCCACATTAAAATGATATCCAGATCGAGATAATAAAAAACAGGTAGTGAAATAAATTATTTCAAACATGCCTGAAGCTTCTTTGCAATACCCAAGAAAGGTTGCACATCTCCTCTTGTTCCAACAACAAGTATTGCAATCTTCAACCTCGGAATCAATTTGATGGACTCAGAAATGTTATCATCAGCTCCAAAAGATGTACCTTCCAAGGTAGAATGAAACTTTAACAGTTCTGAAGCAGCAGGGGAATTTTTCTGTATATCAACTTCTACAGTCCCATCATGTTGTATCTTTACTAGATCTGCAAGTAATTGCTTCTGCCAGCCAACAGACAGTAAACATTGAGTCAAAGAATATCTAAACTAGAGCAAGGAACATGGAGCAAGAAAGAAAGAAAGAATAACAATAGGGAAAAACTATCACTTTTTTCCCTCAGAAACACTAAGCACAAATACTGTTCCAAGGATAAACGAATCCTCCAGCTAGATAATTAAAAGGATTACGATAACAAGCCAAGCATATGGAAAAAGTTACAAAGAAAAGTCCAGGCACATTTATCATTATGCATAATGAACCAAAAATATCAAGCAGTAGATGCATGCGTCTAATTTTTGAATGAGAACATGATATTCTATTAAGTACCTCTTCTTCCCCCGACAATTTATCCAATTTCAGGTCAGAGTTCTGTGTACCTATCCACTCAGTCATGGATCTGAAAAAAGTGATGTTTTCCTACTCTGTTAGTAGATTTCTTCAACGGCTGATAGGTGCACTAACACACTGTTCCTAACCTGCAATTTCCAGAACATAACCTTTTTCATAAGTGGGGATCTGTCGCGCCCTTAAGTATGAAGGAAATGGTTTTCCAAGCAATCTAACCTCCAATTTCCAAATACATATTTATTCACATTGTGGTGGATGTGGATCATTACAGTCATTAGAATATAATTGAAGAGCACTGGACCATTAAGTTCCTTGCATGTGGAGATAATCCAGATTTTTTTTCTTCTTTCTTTTAGGGAGAGTTGAGTAAATAACCTAGCACGATTCACTTTATCACTGATATGATAGTAGATTACTCCAATGTCTGTGTCCCCCATACACTGTAGTGCTCTGCAAAACATGACCCTTTTATGTTCCAACTCAACCAATAGCAATGACTATGAGTAGTATAACTTGCAATAGAGTTACAGAAATAACAATGATGTATGATTTTGCTAACTTATTTGCATATAAAAATCTCAGACGTTCAAAGTAAGATATCAAGGTAACCATAAAAGATGTCGTCAAATGACAAATAACATAGCAAATTCTTGAAGGTGTAGCCACGTTAAATTGTTTATTTTCTTCCATGATTAGGCGGTTTTGAGTTTGTCTTTTCAGGAGAAAAGCAAAAATTTTGGCATGCTAGTTTTTTGTTGTTTTGTGGGAAATTTGGCTCTGGAAGAATTACATGTTTTTTAGAGAGGTGGAGAGATTGTGTGAGGAGGTTTGGGAGGTTGTTAGGTTTCATGCTTCTTAGTAGGCGTTGATCACCCTTTTTTGTAATTATGATTTTGGTTTTATTTTCTTGGATTGGAGTCTTTTTTGTAGTTAGTTCTTGGACTCTTTGCTTGGCTTTTTTTTTTTTTTAAATCCCTTGTATATTCTTTCATCTCTCCCAATAAAAGATCATTTTATAACAAAAAAGGAAAAACAAAAAGAAAATTATTTAGTTTGAACTCTCAGCTATCTCTAGTTCATTTGAAAATTAAGTTACAATTGTCAGATAACCTAGGAGCCTAGAACATAAAAGTAGGTAACAACGAAAATTTCAATGATTCACTTTCCTGAAAATGTAAATATATACTTAAGAAAAGATCGCCAAGAAAACAAGTTATATAAATATTTTGAAATATTGGATGCCACATAAATCACTGTTCAAGTAATGCCCGAACAGTAGTAACTATTTTCATGAATAAAACTGGTATAACTAAATTATCAATGGTCATCAACTATCAAGGTCAGCACTTGATGTTGTAGGCCATATAACAATAACATACTAGAAGACCTAAAGTCAAATCTACTGTCCCCTGCAATTGAAGAACTACACATAGATGGAACAAACCAAAAGCTTATACTTAAAAAGTGATCGAAAGTGATCACTTAAAGCTTATACTTAAAAAGCTTATACTTAAAAAGCAATTGAAGAACTACACATAGATGGAACAAACCAAAAGACATACTAGAAGACCAAGACCTAAAGTCCAATCTCCTCAAAAAGTGATCGAATCACAAATTATGGCTTATACTTAAAAAGAGTTAAATTGTCAAAGTTTAACAAACCAAAAGCAAGCAAGGAACAAAATTTCGACTCAGAGAAATTCAAAAGTCAATGTAGTTTCAATATCCAAAATATTAGCTTAGTATGAGTTTCATCTCAAAACCAATCAATAATAAGTGGAGTAGCTCATCTATCTTACATATGTTAAGAGTCTTCTCACGTGATCATCAACACACTCCTTCAAAATAGTGTCTCTTTGGATTCAACATTCTTGATTAAGATCCCAATTTTACTTTATAGGACCGAATACCCATTCGAGTTTAATAGCCTCTGATACCATATTATAGATTAGTATGAAGTTCCATCTCAAAACCAATTGACAATGAATGATCCTCAACACAAAGAGATTCACTATTCAAAATATATGTAGCCATGAAAAATAGAGAAACTGACCTTTATGAGGTGAGAAACTAACAATCTCGAACTCAAGAGACCCAAATAGCTCGAATTCGACAATAGCTGAATCGAAATTGTTTCAACTGCTACCCATACAAAGTTGGAGTCAAAATTTGCACACAAATATTTGCCAACAACTAAAACCCAAATAGCTCAAATTGTTTCAACTTCTTCACTTCTAGGCTTCCAGGTCCTGAACCCAAATCTTCAAAAGTAAACTGAAGCACAAGCATGGCATCCATCAACAGACAAATCACAAAACTCTAAACTCTAAACACCCAATTGGGCAAGCACAGTGAAGAACCCCACAATCCCAAAAGTCCCAAATCATTAAATTAAGCACAGTTTAAGCTGAAATCGAACAAAATAACAACAGTGCTTCACAGGGAAAGCAAGCAAACCTCGTCCAAAGTGTTCGCGGAAGTTCAAATCCATCCAAAATAGCCAGCGTTGACAACGAAGACAATGGAAAACGAAGACAAACCCAACGAAAACAATGGATTCAGCACAGAAATTGGCGCCAGTAAAGAACCACGCAGAGGATTAAACGGATTACAGAAACAGGAATTGAAGGAACTTGAAGGCACCGACGATGAACTACAATCATTTACGGCTCCAACAAGAAATCAATTAATTATCTGAAATGCGCAATTAATCTTCGAAATGGATCACGTGAATCATGATTTAGCAGGAAAATTGAAATTCGCGATTGAAATTGAAATTGAAATCCAAACATTTTGTGCATTTTCAATCGATTCTCTTTAATCAAATTTAAAATAATTTGTTTGTTTTTTTTTTCTTTTTCCATAATATGCAGAATCCAAATCCTCCCATATTAAAAAAAAATAGAGATTTTCTCAACAACAAAATAATAATAATAATAATAATAATAATAATAATAATAATAATAATAATAATAATAATAATAATAATAATAATAATAATAGATATGGCTTATGTGCCAGCTTATTTTTTATTCATTATTTACATTATTTTTCTCTTTCAAAAATCAATTGGATGTTCCATCCAACAATACATCAATAATAAACTTCAAAGTCTTCCAAATATTTTTATATGAATAAAAAGAAAAATCAAAGGAATAAATTATTAAATGTACACCTACATTAATAAAAATACAAAATACACATTTATGGCTTATCCCATCAATAAAAAGAAAAATCAAAGGAACAAATTAGTAAAGTTTATTCATTTATTTATTTTTTATTATATCACTCTAATTAGGAGAGCTGTTATTTTGAGGTATCAGGATAGCTGAAATTTTGTGATGTCTGAAATCTCAAATGTCCAAATTCACAAATGTTGGTCATCTTTAAATGACTATGGTTTGTTTTGTATGAATATTTTTTTATAAATATTTAGAAACATTTGGATAACTGTGTTTCTTTTGTATGAATCGTACTTGACATCACGTAAATTTATCCAATGTTTTAAGAATGCCCATACAATATTCATATATTGTTTGTATTGTTATAAATTAATTTTATTTATAACATAATATATTAAATTTTAATTTTTTACTATAATGAGTTATAAATTTTGAAAGGACAATTGTAAATTGTCCTTATGTAACAATCTTAAAAAAATTAAAATAACTAAGTTTTTTTTTAATGGCAAAATCGTTAAAAGCTAAGTATTCTTTTATGGCCACCAAACCCAAATGTTTATTGGAATCTTGAATTATATAGAAGTAAACAACCCCTTAAAGTTATGAAATAATTTCTTTTTTTAGTACATACCGAATAAGAGGCGACAAATACCGATTATCGAGATCAAATCTGTGACACTAGTGTTTAACTGGTGACACTAGTGTTTAACTGGTAACACCAGTGTTTAACTGGTGACACTAGTGTTTAACTGGTGACACTAGTGTTTAACTGGCGTAATATGTAAATTCCACATCACTCTATTAATCCTAGATCAATTATTGTAACATGGGTTAATTAAGGGAGGGAATTAGTTTTAGCTAATTAAGAGTGGTTTATTTGTGCTAATATATAAAGCACCTTAGGGTTTCTTTATACTTTGAGAGAGTAAGATAGAAAGAAAACCTAGCCCCCCTTTGAGAGCCTTGCATCAATCAATGGCCAATCATGATGGTGGACCGATCAGAATCGATCGATCCATAACAGTGGAGT
>JBBMEF010000014.1:1376897-1396222 GCA_037832685.1 Sicyos baderoa | reverse complement strand
AACCCATTTATGTATTCAACTCAACCCAACCCGACAATTTGGGTTGGGTTGGTTCGGGTTTCTCGGGTTGTCGGGTTAATGTGCACCCCTAGTTTGTAGATCATTTATGAGTGCCTTGTCTCTCCAAGAAAACGACTGTATTATTTGCATTTGTTTTATTTTTTTAGTTTTACAGGGAATAGTTTCAAACATATACATTTGTTTCTCATCTCAAAAGATTTCTGTAAAAAAATCAATTAAGACTTGGAAGAAAGGAAACCTATGCAGTTGTATTAGTAACAAGTTTTGTAGCAATCACCTTCGAGGGTCATAGATTGTAACAGTTCGATCAGCTCCACCCACTGCAATATTTCCATTTGAGGAAGTGCAAACAGCGTAAAAGTTATCACCAACCGAGCCACAGATTCTTTTCAGACAACCACCATTTGCTTTCACTCTCAAATCCCATATCGTCAACTACATTTTTTATAAGAAACAATTTCATTGATCGATGAAATTACAAGAAAGGATAAGAGGGGGACCCCAAGGGTGATTACAAAAACCACCCCAATTGTAAAGAACTGTGATCATAAAATAATGGAGATTGTTTGCACCAAAGCTAAAGTAACAACATTATCATAAAAATTTGAGAAGGAGGACTCCCTATCCTGAAAAGTTATTTTTGTTTCTCTCATTCAATAAGCTCCAACAAAATGCACAGATCAGATGAAAATGAGAGCCACCATTGAGGATAAAATAAAAGACCCATGGGTAGTCAGTAGTCTAAACTCTAACGTAGTCTCTTTTACCTGACAACCTTCTGTGACAGCTAATACAGAGCTCCCATTCCCAGAAGAAAGGTTTTCAATGAAGCTCAATGCAGTTGGATACCAAAGTCTGAAACATGCATTAAAAAAAATGACATCTTAATCTTTCCTTAATTAATTCCAACAGCAGGCAGCAGTTATGTTGTCTTTGTTGTAAAGCATGTTTTCAGTGTGGATAGACCTGATAATAAAACTCACCAAAGCGGTAGCACCATAAATAGAATGAATAAATCAACTTATAGTAGTACTTACGTACGTAATGTCCGGACATGGACATCCTGATCATAAATATCAACCGTCCTACCAAAGCTATGAGCAACAGCTACCTGAAAGAAATCAAAACACGGTGGTACCTAGTGAGTTAATGTAGTCTGAGGTGAAATATTATACGGAAAGAAGAAAAGGAGAAAAAATAATAATAATCGGTAAGGTAAAGCAACAAAAGAGCATATGATTTGTTTTCTCCCTCTTCTCATTCTAAAATCAGATTTCCGTATGTGTGCCTGTATTAGAACTACTAAATCTAGAGAGTTAAAAATAAAATGAAAAAATATTCAATGGGAATCAACAATCACTAACAAAGTTTTGCCGACAGTTCCACAATGTGCAAACTAACACATGGACACATTTATTTTGAAGATGTATGTGTCATGTGTGTGTATATGGATTACTAGTGAACATCTTGAACATAGCAGAAGGAATGAATTTGTGTGAAAGAGTTAAAAAAATATCAAATGGAGAAATAGAAAACCGTGAACAATTCACTTGGACTGAAGCATAATCCTGTCCAACTTCCCTCGCCAAGACCTGAATCTCGAGGCAATACAGAATATGTAAACCTGTCAACATCTGAAATTTCGAGGAATATTGATAAGTTATTTGTACATTTGAAGAGTTTATATCAAAAAATAGAACAGAACATGGACAGTTAATCAACAGAAGCAAAGGCATGCAGGAAAAGAAAATTAAGAGGTGAGCAAAAGACCAGGAATGGAAACAAAACAAGTGAAAGAAAGAAAGAAAGAGGAAAAATACGCAATGATCAAGTTTATTCCATAAATAATATCTAAAGACTCTGGATGTTTATAAATAAAGTTGTTTTCTATCTAAACCTAGCAAAGTCAATTTTTTAACCAATTTGACGTAGTACCCTGGAGAAAATTAAACGCAAGTATGGAGGTAATAAATCATATCACTCAGCTATGTCGAGCCTTCTAAGCTTATTATAATTTTGAGATTATAACTTGCAGATAACAGTGCATCTAGAAAATATTTTGGGATGTTAATAACTTGGCATTTTAAACTTTGTCAGTAAATTCTTTTTCTTTGAGAAACTAACTTTCATCAAGACAAATGACATAATACAATAGAGGTCAACAAAATGCCAAGCAAAGAGCGGGCATCATAAAAAGCTTACAGAAAGAAGAAAATAACTTTTAATTTTTTTTTTATAGGAAACGAAAACCATTTCATTGATAAAATGAAAGAGTTACATGGGGAAGGTGAAAGTCGAACTTTTAGTTATCGATATCAACATTTAATTACAAAAAGTAATAAATAATAAGAAGTGTCAAATGTTAATATTAATATGCACTATATCAATAAAAGTCATGAAACATTTTTCTCATGTACAAACATTGTTGGTTTAGGTTATTTTTAGTATTAATTGTATTTTCATCCTTTTTAATTATTTATTCATTTTAGGAATAGATCAAATATTATTAGGTCATCTTTTATTTTATTATTAGGTATTATCTTTTTCTTTTATCATTAGGTCATATTTCCTTTTATCATTAGATTTTATATTTTCCTTTTATTATTAGGTCAACTCTTGTACTCTATTTAAACCCAACATTGGGTTCATTATCAAATGAGAAGAATTAGAGAATTTGAATTTCCATCTTTTCAACAAACATCGTGCAGCTTTGTCAACTAATATTAATGAAAGCTCCAAATATGTCATGATGGAACTTGAATATAAATCATTGAGTATCATGAAAATACAGTAGTGTAAAGATAATGAGTACCTTTGCCAGTGGCATCTAGTTTAGAAACAATGAGGTGACCATAGGAATCTACCGACCCCAGTAATATGTCATTGGAACCTGAATAATAGTAATCCATGAAACTTGGAGACTTTAGTTTGGCATGTTGTGTCTATGTCGAAATCTTAGAAAATGATGCGTCATTGATTCTTAATATTTTAAGTGGTCATCAATATAGATATTTCATATATGGCATTACGTACGCATGCACATACAAATGTGAGCAAGAATAAGCTGACTTAACTATCAACTTCAGTAAGGACCAGACTCTGAATTTCTGAGCGATGAGGACAGCGATTGAGTAATAAGGATTCTATAACCTTCAATAAGCACGGGCAGATAGATTATGGCGAGACATTAGAAATTCTCCTACTCTTCTCTTGTGAATATCAATTATCAAATGCAGGGAACCTAAAGCAAACAGTGATATACAATGACCAAAACTATGATATATTATTATACCTCCGTCTGTTCAGGGATCAGTAAGCTATCTTTTCCCTCGATGACTGATGATTTGTCCATAGAAATCTATAGAAAATAAAGTTAAATACAACAGAGTCAATATTTTATGGGATCAAAAGACAAAAACAAATGAAAAATATATTTAGTACATTAAGTTCGTTGAATTAGTTAAATAACTAATCAACTGAAAGGCTTACGTTGATGGATTTGAATAAATTTAATTATAACCATCATGAAGTTGCTCAATTGGTCAAAGAAGGCCTTGAGGTGCATAAGGTGATGGGTTGAATCCATGGTGGGCACCTACCTAGGAATTAATTTCCTACGGGTTTCCTTGGCATCTGTTATGAAATCGGAAATCAACAATCTAATAACGAAGATGTAAAACAGATAATACGATAACGTAAGAGAAGAGAAGAGAACGACAAACGGATTTACGTGGTTCACTAACGGTGTTAGCTAATCCACGGGCGGAGAGGGAGAACGAGTTTATTCAGAGAAGATGTCGTATTGCAAATTACAGAGTAATTAATATCAACATCAACGGCTGGGTTTAATTTGGGCTTATATATGCACCCTAATTACAGTGCGTAAACTAAAATAGAATGCGCGCGGAAATAGATGTTGATGCTGATGCGGATGCGGACGTGCAATGCAGAATGACGAAATCAACAGAATGCGGAAAAAGCTAAATGCGTTTTCGCAACGGGGACAACGGCATCATGCGTTCAAGGCATAATACAACAGCATCCAAATGTTGTAGGGCTAGGCGGTATGTCCCTTGACATTAGTCGATGTGCGCGAAAGCTGGCCCGGACAGTCACGGATATTGATAACTCTCAAAAGAAAAAAGAAGAATAAATTTAATTATATTCTACCTCACTTGATTTAAGAAATCTCCAACAAGTGAAAGTCAATATTATTCGGGAATGAAACGATTTTTCGGGGTTCGAACTAAGGACCTAATGATCTAATAGCATGTTGATCATATCACTAATCAACTCAAATGCTTAAGTTGTTGATGGACTCAAGTAAATTTAATTATAGCAACCAACAATCACTCAACCCAATTCAAGCCCTACCTAACTGAGCACTGAGCAGTTACAACCCTTTGCTTCAAGACAAGACAAAATCTAAGTATGAACACAACACCAGATAGAAAATATGAATTGAGGATTAACTGACACTGAGCTCCTTCATAACTCATTTTCAGCTCTTCCAAATTTGAAGAAGCACATAAATCTTTTATTAAAAAAAAAATCTAAAAAATCATTCGGAATCGCCAAAATCCGTTCGAATTGCAATCAACCACTCAATGCCCCATTCTTACAAGCAAAAAAAACAGGAACAAAAATCCAACAAAATCAACCACGCATACACAAAACAAGTATATAATAACAACAAACACAAAAAATTAGTCATCAGTTTAACACATAACGCATCAGTACACGTTCCGCAACATCCAAAAGCTGAAAATCAACTGCGCAGAGACAGAATCATACCTGGAGTTTAAAAACGCGGGAACCGGAAGCGATGAAGACGGAGCACGAAGAATCATCCGGACTAACCTAGAAGAGGAAATAGAGAAAGGAAGCTAACTAGACATTGAAAACAATGTAATCAAGAAGTTAGGGTTGGTGAATGACTGCAAAGAAGGGGGGAAATACGTACATGGAGAGCAAGACGAGTGGGCTGGAGGTTTCCGGGAGAAGGATTGCCGATGAGAGTGGGCGGCACAGCCGCTTTTCTCAGACTCTTCGCCTTCAGCATTGCTTTGCGGCGGTCGGAGCTAGGGCGGAGGTCGGTAAATTCTTTGGCGGTGAACTGGAAGTTGATGCGCAGACTCCAAATGCAAATGGCCTTGTTGAATGTTGATAAACAAACGGCTCAAAAAGTTTTTTTTTTTTTTTCTTCCCTTTTTTTAAGAGTTGTCCCTATATTACTCAATTATAGTCTCTATGATTAAAAAAATGAAATTTGTCATGTATACCAACATTAAGGTTATCTATTAAAATTATATCATATTTTTATCAAAAATTCGTTTATACCAAGATTCTGAGTAATTGAACTCAATCAATAATTAGTGATTGAACTTAATCAGTTTGTTAAGTGATTGAACTCAACTGATTGAGTTCAATCACTAGTTATTGATTAAGTTCGATTGAGTTCAATCACTCAAAATTTTGGTATATATACAATTATTTTCGACTGTGTTATAAATGTAATTTTTTAGCCAATTTTTGTTATACATGAAAAATCCCCTTAAAAATATAATAATTTGACTCTTTTTTTTTCGAGTAGATGGGGGAGAGGAGGGAGCTAATACCAATTTTGAGATCAAATTCTATATTGATGTTGAATTCATAATCAAACAATAAAATCATTCTTTCACCTACCATAAAATAGTTATTTGACTTAAATGTTTAATTGTTTATGACTGTACTAATTTTAGTTTTCAATATATGTATGAAGGATTATTTATACATTTACATTGACGAAAACTATATTTATATAAGTAAATGAGCAAAATTATGAATTCAAAAAATATATGACTACTTTAATGGCATAATTGATTATCTTGTTTGGTGTTAATCCATTTCAATTTTACATATACAAGTTTGAGCATGAGAGGTGTCTCTTCCACCAAATTGTACTCAAAATAGATATATACCAAATTTTTAAAAAATAAATGTACCATTCATCTGGATTAACATTAATTTAAAAATTAATATATATTCTCATAGATAAATGAGATTCAAATATCAATAACAATAGAAATTTTAATTATTCGATAATTTGATTGTTTGATTGTAAATAGACATCAATGTCACACGATAGCATTTTCAGAATTGATATTCGTCTCCTTCCCGTACTTAAAAATGATATTTGAACGCACCTTTATCTCATCGTTCTCCGTTCCGAACCATCCGCAAACACACAGTTTTATCACTTGGCTCCACTTGAAAATTCTGGTTCATGGATTCCACTCTTCTGCAACTATCCCACCCTCAATCACTCAAACACAAATTCTTCAACGCAATTCACAAATCTCGTTCCATTTCCTCAATCTCCATTCGAACAAATTCCCAGTGCCAACGGCGGTTCAAGCTGCAGAGTAGTAGCAGCAAAGCCGGTTTCGACGAAGCCGCTTTCGAGGCCGAGAGATCTCGCCTCGACGCCCAAGCTCGAGAATCCATGGCCGAAGCTTCCATCAGGGACACGGGCGACGGCGACCCGAAGGCTTGGAAGTGGGCGATCCGGAAACGGATTTGGGATTTGATGGAATCGAAGAACATTGCAGCGAATCCCCGGCCCGTTCACCATCGGATCCCTAATTTCGTCGGCGCCATGGAAGCTGCTAATAGAGTGAGTTCTCCTCCAATTCCTCAATTGTTTGTTTGAATCGATGTTTTCAGTTTTGGAAATTTTGATACCCGTAAATTATAAGTTTAGTCGATATAGTAGTATGAAAGTTAGTATTTATTTCTATGTTTAAAAAACTAGAGTTTAATTCTTATAATTTGAATGATAGAATTTAGCTCCTCTAATTTTAAAAATTAAATTTTATCTTATAATTTATAAAATTTTAAGGATCGTTCACTTTGAGGTAATTTGAAATTTTCATAAAATGGACATTTGGATTAGCTGATTTATTTTGCTAGATCATGCCCATCGAGAAGGCATTTGACTCCTTTTGGATGCCCTTTTAAAACACGAGTTTCTAGATTCTCATGTAGAAAGCATTCGTTAAGGATATTTTTGCCTCTTACTTATTTGATACATGTCAATTAATGTTTGGTTAAATTTGCTTAGACATCATATTTATATATATACGTATATAAAATATATATAAACATGGAATATATCATCAAAACTAGAGTTAAATATTAATTTTTGTTCAAAGGACATGCATATTTAAATTGAAGTTAAGAATCTTAAATAAATATGAATGAATTGATTGATTGAATAAAATAATATAAGTATAAGTACACTAAACTCTTTTTCAAAAAAAAAAAAAACTAAATTTATTTAAATACATGATTAAGTTTAAAATTAAAACGATATTAAACTAATGTAAAAAATTATATGAATATTGTAAGAGTATTTTTGAAACATTGGGTATTTCGGGTATCAAAAAATTATAGTTATCGAGAATCGTGATTAAACAGCCCCTAAATATAAAATAATAATAATAATTAAATATATGAAAACTCACTGTTCATTCATAAACGATATAACTGTTTGTTATCTCAATTAGTTAATTCATAATTTCGTCATTGACACATGTCTAAATAACAATCAGAAACGACAAGGACTATTTTTTAGGTTTTATCAAACCATAGGAACTAATTATTTCTACTAAACTCTAGTTTTTGAAATCACGAGAATTAAATTCTAAATTTGTAGGAGTAAATTTATATTTGACACTTTTGATTCCTTTCTGATGAAATGGAGTTGTATCAGTTGTGCGATTTGGATGTGTTTAGGGATTCGCATTGCGTGAAGGTTAATCCGGATTCCCCTCAGAAGGGTGTGAGGCTTCTTACTCTTACGGGTCTGTTTTTTTGTATTTATACTTTCTATTTTTATGTCTCCTGTTGGCTGTTGCTGTTCTTGTTCTTGTTTGTTTTTAAGATTATGTTAATGAATTCGAACCCTCAGTTCGTAGTCATTATTTTTTGGTAACTGGGAATCAGAGATTACCCGGGACAACTTAATTCGAAGTGATTATTTTTTTGGTAATCGGTAATTAGAGATTCATCCCACTACATACTCGGAGCAACTTAATTCGTAGTGATTACTGTTTACTAACAATAAAGAAGACTAAATTCTAACTCTAAACCACTTTATTTAACCCAATAACAAACCTAAGAAAGAACTAGTGAAACTATGAATTTCTAATAAACGTGATAGCCTTCAAGGTCCCAGGTTCGAGACTCATCTGTGATAGCTTTTAAGGTTCTTAAAAGAGGCACAGTGGTTGAAGGTTTGAGCTTTGAAGGCGTGCTCTCCTCAAGGTCACTGGTTCGAGACTGACCTGTAATATTAATTTGTAGACACCTTCTATGTATTCATTCCTTCGATGTGTGTCTGTCCTAGGGACGGGCTATTGTGGTTATCACGGGTTGGAGCGAAACTCCGATTTTTTGGTTTTAAACAAAAAAAAAATATATATATATATATATATAGTAAACTGGTTGGATGTGTCCGTTCCTCAAGTATGTATGCAATGGGGTGAAGCTCATATTTTATCAACATTGTCAGGTAGTTGAATCAATTTAGCATTTAGGCTTCGATTGAATCATGAACTGCATTGCAATGACTTAATTAAGTTGTTTTATTTGTATCATCTTTGATTCCCGATATTCTTGATGGCCTTCTTCATGTTGAATCACAAACTAATCAATGGTATTTGGTTATGATCAGGTGGCAAAAAACTATTAACACCTCAGCCTCGATTAAGAACAGGGTTTTTCTCCATAGTCGAATCTGCAATGCTGACTCCTGCTACCATCAACGAGGCGTGCACTTCAGTTGGGGTAGCAAAGTATGGAAAACCAATTGGACTGGATGAAAAGATCAAAGTTGATCTGATCGTCATTGGCTCTGTTGCGGTTGACCCCACAACGGGTGCACGGCTCGGCAAGGGAGAGGTAAGTGTGTTACTTCTGGCTTTATCTCTTATATCGACAATGGTTGGTTATAAAACATATTTTCCGGTCCTTGGTCCTCGAGCATAGCTCAACCGGCATCTTGTATTGACGACTTGAGATTCGATTCCCCCTAATACACATATTGTAAGAAAAAAGAAACATTTGCTGGTCCTCGGTCATCTGTTTGAAACGGCTCTTCTCATATTTTCTCTTATCCAAAAGTTAACCACCCCATCACGGATAAAACTTAAAAGTGAAATGCTATTGCTAGCACATAGCTTTCATCTGTAGTTCTGTTCTTGCTGTTTTTGCCACTCGAAAATGGATTGTATTGATTCGTTTTCTTATTATTTACGAGTTGAAGAGCGTGCTTGATAGATCTATGTTTCTACTAGTTGAAATTTATCGAAATTTATAGTCATCCATCTTTGTCCCCATCACTAAGTTTAAGAAAAGTTGTCCGGTTACTGTGAAGAGGAATAAGTTGAAAAGATGAGTATCGCTTTGACATCAACTATGTCAAATCAATATCAAAGAAGTTGATCGGATCGACAGATGATCAGTGACTTGGTAGAATCTGCCAATTTTATTATCAAATCATCAAGATACAAGGAGTTCTAGAGCTCCACACTCTCCAATCTCAAAAAGACAACCTAAGACAATGAATCAGAATGTCTCTCCTATTCCCGCCCAAACTACTTATACTAACCAACTTACGAGAACACTCCCACCCGACCCGCGGAACACGCACTTGCCAACACTCTCACATGCTATTTCTTACACCTAGAATACACATACTTAACCGCTGGGGTTGTATAATGATTTTGGTGTTTGTTTAATTGTGGAGGAAGTTTTTGTGATGTTGTTTTTGTTCTTTAGTTTATTTTTCCGTTTCTCCTTTAGGAGTTTTTTCTTGTATTCCGCCTTTAGGTGCTCGGAGCTTTTTTCATTCATCAATGAAATCGTTTTTTTTTTCAAAAAAGATCTATGTTCTTTTTCAAGCCAAATCTTCTGTTTTACTTAAAGAAACAATACAAAATGGAATGCAGGGATTTGCAGAACTCGAATATGCAATGTTGCGGTACATGGGAGCCATTGATGACTCAACTCTAATTGTTACTTCTGGTTGTGTTCACCTATTTTCTGGTTTTTCTTCCTTTTCATTATTTTCAATAACAAGATACTGTTTTACATTTTTAAACAGGTGGAGATAAATTTCAGTGCTAAATTATCTAAATATCATCTGCTATCAACTTAGATTGTGCAATTTTAGCAGTTTAGATAGTTTAGCAGGTTTTTATTTAATAAGATAGTTTTGGCCCTGTTTGATAATCATTGGGTTTTTTGTTTTTGGTTTTTGAAATTTAAGCCTACAACCACTATCTTACCATATACTTTTTATTACTTGGATATCTACATTTCACTTATATTTGTAGAAGCTAAACCAAAATTTGAAAACAAAAAAAAATAGTTTTCAAAAGCTTGTTTTTGTTTTTGAAACTTGGTTAACATTCACATACTTTTTTAAAGAAAGATGGATACATTTTTGGAAAGGTGAAACACAATGTGGGAAATACGAGTAAAAATAGGCTTAAATTTCAAAAATCAAATGGTTATCAAACGAGGCCTTAGCCGTTGGTTTTTTGAAATATGCAGTTTCCAGACCTCCCCCATTCTCAAGATAAGAAAAATGTTTCTTTTTCAAATTAACGCCAAAGATGAATTATCAGTTGATATTTAAACTTTGTTCAAGCAGTTTAGATAATTCATGGGCAGATGGCTGTCAGTTTAAAAGTGATGGTTATTGTAGTTAGTTCCTGGACTCTCTTTTGTTGTTGGGCTTTTTTTGAAGGCCAGACCACTTAATGCGCACTTTGACTATTCTCACGAGACACATTGTCTGACCTTACACCATTTGATTGTCAAGGAAACCCGTATGAAATTAATTCTTAAGTAGGTGACCACCATAAATTGAACTCATAACTTCATAGATTTTCTAGATCCTTTTTTACTACTAGGTTAACCCATGATGATTTACTCTTATTTTTATGAAAGCTGATAGCAATAACTTATTGAAATGTTTTAGATACAAATGGATAGCTTGCATATCATTGAGTCCCCTGTTTGTTTCACATATGTTAAAGATCATATTTTCTTCATGCTTTTGGCTGAACATTTTCATTAAACTTCCTGTCCTGATATGAACTTTCTATTCTCTTGCAGTGCACGATTGTCAATTGGTTGATGATATTCCAGCTGAGAAGCTATTAGTCCACGACGTGCCAGTAGACATCGTATGCACTCCGACACGGGTCATATTAACCAACACGAAAATTCCCAAACCCCAAGGTTAGCTTTGCATTTCCATGCCTCCCTCTAGAAAAGAAAAAAAAAACAAGTTTGATCCCTCAGATGCCTGCATCCATATTCAATATTTGTAGCTATGAATTGATTTGTTATCAACAAGAGAGTATTCAATGATTCGATTTGTAGGCATTTACTGGGAAATGTTGTCTCCTGAGAAGCTGAGTCAAGTAAGAATACTAAGGGAGCTCAAACGTCGGATCGAACGGGAGACCGGACGACCACTACCGTGTGGTCCATCGGAGAAACTACCACCTACAGCGCAACGAAGCCCGAAATCTGTTAAACGTGCATCCTCTAAGAAGAACTGATCAAGGGGGGAAATGGAGAAAGACACAAGCATCTATTTTTTTCTTCTTTTGATAGTTTTGATGTTGTATAAAAAGTCTTTGATTTGAAAGAACAAAATTAAAAATTAAAAAAAAAATGAAAAAAGGAGGTTAAATTACAAGCTTTGAGGCTTACATGTTTGTGTTTAATTATAACTTTATATGATCACTACTTTAAAAATGTCATGTATCAAACTTTTTTTTTTTTTTTATAGATTCTTACACATATTCATAATTTTGAAAAACTAATCCATATATTCTATATAAATTAGATTTTATGTCTAGTAGAATCCATTTTAATTTTGTGTAGTATAAGTCTGATTCAAATTGGTCAAGAAGCTTTATTATACACAAAATTGAAAACTTAAAAATCTATTATATATGAAATTGAAAGGTTAACCCATGGCTATATACATTTTTTTTTATTTTTTTTGAAACATATACATTTTAAAATTTAGATACCTATTAAACACTCTTAAAAATTCATTTTCTAAATATATTCAATTATGAAAGTTAGGCACTAAATTTGTAATTTTACAAAGAAAAGTTTTTTTTTTCCTCTCAAAGTATTTGAATTATTGGCTGATATCTGTTTCTATAGGTATTATTCTGCTATATTATGAACATATAAAGGAAGAAAAAAGGCATCCACAATAGCTAGAAGTTTTATGAAAATTGGGAGAACAAAGACTCACATGTGCATTTTCAAAATTTAAAAAAAAAAATACAAAAACGCTAGAAGGAGGGCTTGAACCTCCGACCTTGTGGTTAACAGCCACACGCTCTAACCAACTGAGCTATTCCAGCTAATTTGATAATAATACTATATTGTAATTATTAATATTATTAGTTTTTATTTTTTCCTTTCCATTTGTTGTAATTTACAGAATAGTTTCGAATAATATGTTATTGTGTTTAAATTTAAGCGATTCATGTTGTATCATAATAACCAGTTAGAGCATATCTTCAACTTATAGTTACAATTTATGGCCAAGTTTGTAATCAAATATTGATATTTAATTATTTAGAGGATTTTGTAAAAAAAAAAATAAAGTTGGATAATTATGTCAAACAGAATGAATGAAGTAAAAATCAAAACAAAAACCTACCTTCCACTTTTAAGTTCTTTAGAAACCATTGTTAGGACTTTTACCCATAAAACTGACAATTTTTTTTCTTAGTCAAAATTAATGCAAATCAAATTTCAAAGTATTTTTGGTTGAAGTCATTTGTTTTGCTGATTGGATTATTATTGGACTAAGAGAGGCTATGTCAATTCGTTAAGAAAAGTTCTAGCGAAGTTTCAATTACGATAATTTAGGCTCCGTTTGATAACCATTTGATTTTTTGTTTTTTGTTTTTTAAATTTAAGTCTATTCTCACTCAAATTTCCTACAATGTGTTCCACCCTTCTTACCATATATTCATATTTCCTTAAGAAAGTAAAAGAATATTAACCAACTTTTAAAAACAAAAACAAATTTTTAGAAGCTATTTTTTTTTAAAAAAAAAAGTTGGCTAGTGTCCTCCTAGGAAAGATGGATATATTATAAGTATGGTGAAACACATTGTAGGAAATTTGCCTAAAAATAGGCTTAAATTTCAAAAGAAAAAACAAAAAACTAAGGCCCCGTCTGATAACCATTTGGTTTTTCAAATTTAAGCCTATTTTCTCTCAAATTTCTTAAGAAAGTAGAGGAAGACCAACCAACTTTTAAAAACAACAAAAAGTAGCTTCCTTAAGAAAGTAGGAATGATGAAACACATTGTAGTAAATTTGAGAAAGAATAGGCTTAAATTTGAAAAACCAAAAACAAGAAACCAAATGATTATCAAACGGGGCCTGAATGATTATAAAACGGGACAGATAAATATAAATAGAGTCATGAAAAGCTTTTTTTTTTTTTTTTTGGCTAAGAATTCCAATGGTATGTTTTAAGAAAATGTGAAATAACAACGACGATATGATATAATTTAACAAAAGAAAAAATCACATCATTACTAAATAAAACCAAAAATGTTATTTAGTACAAATTTGGGAATGGAGAGGAGACCAACAAACCCTACCTAAAAGGAAATATTGTTCTCGAATAATATGAAGCTAAATACTAATTTTTCAGTTTGATTGTAAAATTGAAATGAATTAACACTATTAAAATAATTAACTAAACAACTGCACTACTAACCCAAATAATCATCGAATAGAAACCTAAGTTGTAAAAAAAAAAGTATTTATGAATATTGCAAGGCAAAGTACATACAGATATTAAAATTACAACTAATGACGAAAACGGTCAATAATCAAAGCAATGCAGATGTGGTCAGTTAAAAACTTAAAATAATACTTGAAAACTCAAGAGTCAAAAGGCAGAATATTTTGTAATACTTGATTTTAGAAAAATAATAACAGTATCTTTTTTCTAAAAAAAATAATAACAACTATAATTAAATTATTATTTTTGAAACATTTTCGGTGACAAGATTTAAATTTATGATGACTCTTGGTTATTTAGCTGGTTGAATTATTGTTTTTATTGACATAATCATAATTATTATGAAAAATTATAAATTTAGTTATTATAATTAGAATTTAAATTATATAACTTTTAATATTATATTATCTTTAATCAGTTCAACTATTAAGGTTGATTTTTTTTAATAATTGAGAATTATAGTTTTTCTTGAAAACAATTGAGAATTATAGTTATGCTCTCCGATCCTATTATTTGACACAATATTGGTTTGTTTCTAGACCGCTAACACTCAAATAAATCAAACGTGTGGAGACATATTTGAGAGATATCTACAAATTAATATATTATTGAAAATAAGAATTCAAATTTTCTTGTTAAATAATTTCAAACTCATGATCTAATAGTCTAGGACTCACACTTATGTCCGTTAAATTATTACTTTAGTTAGCATAAATGTTAAAAAGTAATACGTATGGTTGGATTATATATATTATAATAATAATATATATGATTTTTTTTTTGAACAAGTTGGAGGGAAGGAGACCACAAACCCTATATAGAATATGCATTATTACTTTCAAATAAATAAGTTCCAAATATTGATTTTCAAAATTGGACTTATAACCTTAATTTTGGACTGTATTTCTACTAAACAATGAAACTATCCAGCTACAACTTTTTAATATAAAACATATAATTAGATAAGAGATCATAAATAATTTCTATAAATTGAATATGTGACAATAAGATCATTTTCTAAATATATAATTAGATAAAAGTCCAATTAGTTGTCAATTTTCAATTTTAAAACTATTGACATATCAGTTTTTAGCCAAGTTTAACTATATCCAAAGCAATTACTTAACTCATACTACCAACAAGAATACAATAGATTTTTTTTTTGAAGCACAATAGATTTTTTTTCTTATATGCTGTCATTTGAATAGTTAAATATATCACTTATTTATCCAATTTTATTAATCATAAATCATATAAAAAATATCAAATAGATTAGTAGCGTAATGATTTTGATTGTAAACCAAGAATTGATATATATTCTTATCCTTTACTAAAAAAAAATCATATAAAAAAAACAGTGGACTGACTGTGTGGAACCCTGGCTAGTTGTTTGTGTTGTTTGGTGAGAGAGAAAAGACCAGATGATCTGAACCTTAAAAAAAGTGTGTAAAAAATTTTAAATTATAGAAAAATAATAATGAAAGTAGGTAATTCCACTCAAAAATAATAATGAAAGTAGGTAAAAAATTGTTTTGTCAATGAATTTAGAATGTTTAAAAGTTTGAAGATATTCCTTTCTCACTCTTTAATTGAAAACATTCTTTTTTCTGTAACTCTTTATTTTATATAATTTTTTTTTTTTGAAGAAATTTTATATATATATATAAAGGGACAAAAACAGGATAAGCTCAAATGTGTTTTTTTTTTTTTTTTTTTTGAAAAGAAGGATAATTCAAGTGTGAAAAAAGAAAAAGGAACAAATTAGAAGAAACTTCTTCTTTTTCTTTCTTTAACCTTTTATCTTGAAATAATTTCTGTCTATATTCTTTACTGTCAAATCTTCTTAATATTCTTCTTTGATCATATGGGTGGACATATTATTCAACATTTATATATTTCTTCTTGTAACTATATATATTCAACCAATAATTTTGAACTGATTTTCAAAAAAAAAAAAAAAAAAACTAATAATTTTAAACTCGTTGTAAGTTCTTCTATTTTAATGTTTATTTAATTTTATTTCATATATTTAATTTATATACTTTCAATAAAAAATATAAATTTAATTTTTGCGATGATTTTAAAGTTATTTTTAATTAAAACAAGTTTAAAAATAAATTGATATATGAAATGACACATGTGGATATATTTTTTAAATTTGTAGAGAAATATTACTAAAAAAAACATATATGAAACTTATCAAATGAACCATTTTTTTTATATAAAAACAATATTTAGTAGTTAAAAAAATTTAAATGTAATTTCTTAAATGGAGAATACATGTTAATTAATTAATGTTAGACTCAATCTATTTTCAATTAATTTTAAAAAAATTGTTGAAAATATAAAAAATAAAAATAAATATTTGAAAGTACATTAAAAATAGAACTAAGTCTGGCAGAATGTTAAAACTTTAAAAATCTAGCTATGACATTCTCTAAATTAAATAAATGTGAGAATTTGAAAATTGGAAGAAAAAAAATATGTGGACATTCTAAATTCTCACCAAACAAAATAAAATATATGAGTCTTCTAATTTTTAAAGATTTTATTTTCTTGTCAAAATCTCAAACCCCTTACTTAAATTTGATGCTTTAGAGCAAAAATAGTATAATTCTACTGGCATCTTGTACAATCTATTACCTATGAGATTATAGGTTTAAATTCTCCCTCCTTTAATATTGTTGTATCAAAAAAAGTTTGATGCTTTCGAGAAAGAAATGAAATTATCATAATATTTCCAAGTTGATATTTAAATGTGAATGAAAAAAATGTGTGTTTTTTAAGATTTTAGATTCATGCATGAGCTTTAAATATACTCCACTAGAATATTAATTACATACAATTATCATATAAAACCAAAGTCCAGAGTTGACCAAAATTTTCCCAAAATAGTAAAATCATAATGCAAAGTAAAAATTAGTCTAACCTATCATGATTAATCATAAAACTTTATTCACATGTAACTTTTGGCTCGATCTCGTTATATATGTAGTTTAAAAAGGTTGAGCTATCTAATTTAAATATCATCGAATAACAACTAAATTTTAAATTAAAATACTCTGTAAATTTGTGGGAGCACTTTTTTATTAAAAACAAATAAAGAAAGAAACTAGAAGTCCTACATGCAAAATATTAATGTTTTCAATTAAGACGAAAATAAAATATTAATTTTTAAGATCGAATATATAATCGTAAATTTAAATTAGACTACAATCAATCAAGGAAATCAACGTTCACCGACCCATTCAGTCGAATCCTTCCATTCTAGGTGTATGAAACTTGACAAAATTATTACCATGGTCTTTGCCTAACTTCTTACAAAACTATCATCATGTTGCATTGATAATTAAATGCAAAACCATTAGAGAGAAGACATAATACACAACATTACTTTCTATTAATGTAGAACTATAATTAAGTACATTCATCCAACTACTTAAAAAGAATTTAAATAACAATTAACTTGCTTAAGAGAAAAAGTTTCTTGAAATGATGGTGATACCATAATGCAGATAAAATCTTAAAATTAAACCAACAATGAGGATTAAAATTAAACTTCTAACCTCTGGGTGAAGGCCAGATGCTTTATCTAAGTTAGGTTATGGTTAAATAATATCCATCAACTAAAGTTTAATTGATAGCATGTGTACAACACATTAAGTAAATATCATAATATATGCTAAATTTCTTATATATACAATTTTATGCTATAATAATTCGAAGGTCTAATGTTTCTCATAACTTAACCGCATGCAACCCAAGAAGTATATGCATCCAAAATCATGTAACTTACTACTTGGAACTTTACAAAATAGATGAAATCTCATAAACCTTACAAAACATTTGAAGTTTCAAAGTCTAACTTGCCGGTTTATTTGTTACTTCAACGACAATAAAGAAAATATCGCCAACAACAACACTACCAGTCAACGATATCAATTGAAAATATAATCAATAGGTCATAAATTCGAATTTTTCTCCGCATGTCCTTCATGGTCAGTCAGTTGCAATCTTCAACTCATCCACCGTGGTATAGTTCTTGACCCGAAGGGAAAATATATAATACGGGTACGAGTATTGAGAATTACTCAATAAAGACCCAATTAGGGTACATATGGTGTACATAAACTAAACAATTACAAGAATCATTTACAACCTAATATTCAAGACCATAATCTCGAGTACAAGTCATTCTCGACTTAAAGACCTCTGTTAGGTGACCAAGTTCGTACGAATTGTCTTCACTAAATCCTTAGTTCAGCTTGTTCGTACTCAAGCTCGAAGTTCTAACCTAATCAGTGACATGCATGCGTTCTAATTTAGGCATGCACGGTATAATGAGGTACAAACTAAATTCTAGGTCAGTAATTTCAGCCTACACCCCTATAATTTAGACCTCTGGATAATAACATACCAAGAAACATCTAAGAACATGTTACATATATAATAGACTACATGTTCAAGTCGTCATAACATTCATCGTGCTAAATAAGACATTAAAAGATAATAAATAAATACTAAGTTAAATATAGTATTCAATACAAACACAACTCTAGTTAACAGTGTTCTTACCTTTGGAAGACATATAACTCATCAAAAAACGAGTCGATCTAGATGCTGGTGGTGCACGCCGAGTTACAAAATAGCCCTTGCAATAATTTTTGCACACCATATCATTGAACTCTACACCATTTAAATGTTAAAGAAACGCATAATCAAATTAATTTCTAGGTAAGAATTCACCATGAATTGAACCTATCACCTCTTAGTTTCCAAATACACTATTTCTTACTAAATTACTCCATCATAGTCGAGAAGAGTAACAGATATATCTTATTAATATTATGAGGATTTTTCATATTTCCAATATGAGACCCTCAAAATAAACTAGATGTATTTTGACTACGTACTTTGATGATTATGGTTAGGTTTTCTATCACTAAGTAGACGTGTTCATGTGGAGTTTGAGCTTGGAAGAGCCTGGAATTTGTAATAAAATGTACAATAATAATTGTTGCTTTCTATGCTGATGAAGAAGCTAGAAAAATATTTGTTTTTATTAAGAAAAGATGTCAAACATTATACATGACGAGGAATGATTAGCTCAAGCATTGATTTTAATTTTAATTTACCTAAAGTAGTTGGACAAATTGATCAAACTTTATAATACTATTCTAATCAAATATTTTCCAAGCTATTTCTTAATGTTGATTCTCTCTCTATTTTTTTTTTTTTTTTTTTGATATTTATGTCTGTGTGAGCCAGCTTTCATATACGTATTGAACTCATCATCTTATGCACCTCAAAATCTTCTTTGACCAATTGAGTCATTCTATAATGGTTTGTCTAATTTCATATAATTAACAAGTCTAAATTGACATTATTATTATTATTATTATTATTATTATTATTATTATTATTATTATTATTATTATTATTATTATTATTA
>JBBMEF010000014.1:1365209-1376797 GCA_037832685.1 Sicyos baderoa | reverse complement strand
TTAAAATAAAAAAAAATGTAAATGGGGCGGGGATCGGGGAAACGGGGATGGGGAATACATTCCCCGTCCCCGTCCCCGTTTACGTTGTGGGGATTTTTTCATCCCCACCCACTCCCCCATTTACCGCCTAAATGGGGAAAATGGACATCTCTAGTGAAGATCGACACGTCGCAAACCAAGTTCCTCTATTTAATTATTTTGCCCCCGCACGTGCGAATCAACATTTACACTTTCTGCATCGTTTGGAAAACGTGATCATTTTCCATTATACCCATATATTTAGTTTGTTTATATAATGTGACTCATCATAAACACAATGGTATTGAAATTATTTAATATTTTTTAAGAAATATATGGATATTTATTAATTTGTTAAAACTATTCAATTTTAACAGATCTTGCAATATCCTATCCTACTGTTATCTTTTACAAAAATAAGAAAGAAACTATAATTGAAATCGAAATCAATTGGAACATTATACAACATTCGAGATACTATAATACAAATGTTATAATATCTCCCTATCATCTACAATATAAAAAAAAAAAAAATAAACTCGAAATCTATTAAAACATTAGACATAATTTAATGTAACGTTGTTTCAACAAACTACAAATATAATTAAAACAGTGGCTTAATTTAGTGCGAAAATTAAAAATATTAAATCTTCATCCAATATTTTATACTGATTTTTCACTCTGAATAAAGTTGTGAAATAAAACGAATAAAGTAATATTGCAACTTTTGAAATAATAACTTATTTTGTATCGTTGAATTTTAATAACTCATAGTCGTTTATATATGACGATGAAAAAAAATAAAAATAAAAATAAAATTCTGTCCTTATCAGCATGTTTATTCAAATCACAAACACGTGGCAAATAGTGGAAGCGAATCCGATGCTAATGATACTTTAATTATGCTTAATAAAAATAATTAGTTGACAGAGCTTGTCAGCCGATAAGCCGAAAGAAAAGCAAACCGAAAGCAAATAAAATAATCGATTTAAAATAATAATAGTAATAATAATAATAATAATAAACAATCTGTCAAGAAAAATAAGCAAATAAAATTAAAACGTATTAATAAATAAAAAGTTTTATGAATTTAATTCTGAATCCCTTTCATGATTGGTGGGCGGTACAAATGGAGCGACTACTTAATGGGTCCCACTTCTACGTGCACGTATGATTTTAAGTTTTGACCGACCAGTTTGAATTTGACGTGGAAATATTTTAATGAGCACCGTTGAATATTAAATTATAATAAAATACGGTTGATTTTTTTTAATACAAAACGGGAAAGGAGAATTATGATACCGATTCTATTTACAACCAAACAATGAAATTATTGTGCTACTGACTATTTCAGTTAAATATTAAATTATCATTTTAGTGAATAATTCTCAAATGTTTGATTATTTGTCGATAATCGACTCTAATATTATGGCCACAGATTCTAAAATAAAATAATTAATAAAAATATTCAAAATAATAATAATAATTAATTAAATATTTTTTTAAAAGAATATTATAAAAAACAGTATGTTTCTGAAATTGTTTGACTTTGAAATTGATAGAGATGTAAGAAAACAATAATAACTTAAAAATGGAAATAAAACAAAATTATTTTTCTGTTGATTCCAAAATTATTTTTCTTTCCATTATTATTGTTATTTAATCTTTTTTTGTTTCTGATTTCTTTTCTTAAAATCATTATTATTATTGTTATTTAATAATCGAATCCGAATGTTATCTCGCCAGAGTTGTAGATTTAATTCACCACTTCAACTTTTTTGTCAGTTAAAAGTGCCATAATAAGGTTTAGTTTTAGTAGAATTTTTTTGAATTAGGTAAAACCAAAATGATCCTTTGTTAAAAATCTTAAAAGTTTACCATTTCTATAAAGTATATTAGTTACTTTTTTTTATATAAAAAATCCTAAATTATTATTTTTTTTTTTTGAAACAAAAAAAAAATCCTAAATTAAGTGAGGATACATGTCGATGTTTTTTTGTATTTGTAATTTAAATTTTTTAATATGACTAAAGAATTTTAGATAACTATGAAAATTTATTACCAAACTTGATTTTTGGGTGAATTTGATTTTTAAGTGAATTTTGTGAGTCTTTGCTCTGTAGGCTTATGAAATTAATTTGAAAAAATATAAGCTAAAATTATGTGGGACTTCTAAACTTTGAGTTGCACAAAATTGTAAATCTATGAGATAAGCATGTCTTTTTTGTTTCTTTTCTTTTTTTTTTGAGAAAGAGATAAACATGTCTTTAAATATATTAACTTTGTATTCACCCCATGTTTAATATTTGTCATCAAATTGCCTATTAGTTCAATAACATTATTGTATATTTATTAACTAAAGGTGTTGTTTAAATTCTCACCCTAACTATTATAAAACTGAAAAAAAATAAACAAGTTGTCATAAAATAAAAAATAAGCTGTCTAATTTATTATATGAACAACTTAGTTTTAAGTAATATAATGTATAACTTAATAATTAAAAGTGGTTGAATTAATGGCTCAAAAAAAGTTGTTGAATTAAAAAGAAAACATAAATCAGCAAAAGACTTAACAACTTGAAAATTATTGAAAAGATCGGTGACGCGATTGATTTTTTAGTTTGGTATTAGTTCATTTTCATTCCTAGATCACGGGTTCTATTCATAAAATTGATATTTATAATTATACTCAACTTATATTAATAAAATGGCTTGAAAATTAATTGAATTAAGAGTTTGAATGAAAGGTTTATATACCTTTAATTTGCATGGGCCCTGAGAGTAAAAGTTGGATTTTAGATTAGGCGATGAAGAAATTATATTATAATTAATATATATATATATAGTTTTGGAAATTATCTAACCATCAATTATTTTTTCGTCCAAATAAATGTGTATGAAACCACATAAAGAAAGAAAAAGGGAAAAGTGCTTTGAAATTCTTATATGCATCAACTTTCTATTTGCTTTTGTTCTCCCTAAGCTAACTCTATTAGTTTTCATACATGAAAAATAGCTATAGTGATGGAAGAGTTTATCCAATTTTTATTTCATGTGAATTATTTTACATGCTCTTAAATATTAGACCATTTAAAAAAAAAAGGAGAAAAAAAAGGTTTAGGCCAAGTTTCAATGGTATATCTTGATTTTTCTAATGTAATAAAATGACAATGAATTATAATTATAATAAGAACAAAATTTTACTATTGTATTCATCTGCATCTCTACATTTGACATGTAATTCTATTGGCTAACTTATGTTACTTTTATTTGTGTGAATTTCTTAAATATTTACACTTTTTATTTGAAGCCTTATATTCCGATATCTATATTTTATTTGGTCTTTAAACTTTTAAAGTTGCCTTATAAATTATTAAAATAATTGTTATGAATATTCTTAATAACAAACGAGAATTAAAGGAAAAAGCATGAGGCAAAATATATAATGAATTACCTAGCTCATTGTTTTCGTCGTATTAATAATTTCGTCCATAATAATTATAAAAAAAAAAAAAAAAAAAAAAAAAACTTTTTTTCTCAAAAAATAAAAGAGAAAACTGTTTTGTTTTTAAAATAAGAATATAAACAAATGGTTAAATGTAACTAGTGATTTAAGAGACTTTGTAGAATGCATTCTTATACAGCCTTAATAGATTAATACATCATAGAGTAAAACTCATCTATACATGAATGTGTAGAAGAGCCCTACATTTAGCTTAATTGACATCATTGGATACCACACAAAATTATGTTGTAAAAAAAAATATTGAAAAGTGTAAGAAAATTTGTGGCATCCAATGATGCCACCTAAGCCAAATGTAGGGCTCCTCTACACATTCATGTGTAGAGGAGTTTTACTCTTGTGAATGCCGATTTTCAACCAATAATAGTAGTAATAATTTATTTTGTGGATAAACAAATAAACAAAAGCTGCCAATATATCCCGCAGAGGGGGTGAGGCAAGGTGACCCGCTTTCCCTTATCTCTTTCTCATTTGTGTTGAGGGGTTATCGACCCTTCTCCAAAAGGAGGAAGAGTTGAATACCTTTAAAAGCTTTAAAATCAATAATCATTACCTTCCTATCTCTTATTTATTTTTTGCTTGACGATAGTTTGCTGTTTTTCAGGACTAATGAGGATGATTGTTCAAAAAATAAGAAAATGCTTCTTTGCTCTGAAAAAGTGTCGGGTCAAATGATTAATTTTGACAAGTCGACCATGCTTTTTAGTGATTAATTTTGATAAGTCGACCATGCTTTTTAGTAGGAATATTGGTGCTTCCAAAAGACGAGCGGTGAGTGAGATGCTTGGTGTGAAAGCTAATGATAATTTTGGAGTCCATCTTGGAATGCCCTCATAATAGTAAAAATAAGAGGGGCCTGTTTCAATCGATTAAAGGGATATTAGATAAGTGTCTCCAAGGCTGGAAAGGAACAAATTTATCGAGGGGAGGCAAGGAGGTTATGATCAAGGAGGTTGGTCAGGCGATTCCAACGTATATCATGAGCTGTTTCCGATTGACTAAATCTTTTAATGAAGACTAGACTAAAAATGTGCGCTGGGTTTTGATGGGGAGAGGATAATAATAAAACTAAGGCTCATTAGATGAGCTCGGATAAGATGGGGGAAGTAAGAAGTTAGGAGGGTTGGGGTTCCGAAATTTAAATATTTTCAATCAAGCTCTCCTAGCAAAACAGAACTGGCGTATCGTTAGAAATCCTGACAGGTTGATTTCCCGAGTGTTGAAGGGTAATTAATACTTTTCAAATGATGATTTTTTTCGGTCTCTCTTGGCAGCAATCCTTCTCTTGCTTGGAGGAGTATTTTATGGGGGGAGAGATCTCTTTAAGCATGGTTACGTGTCCCCTTTGTTGAAAGTGTAGAGAATCTAACCTTCATATTATAAAAGAGTGTAAGGTTGCCATTAGGGTGTGGAAATATATCTTCCCTTGGTTTACTGATTTTTTTTTTTCTTAAGGTGGATAAGGGTGTGAATTTCTGGAAGTTGTTTTGTGATAAAATTCCAAAAGATGAGAGATTTTTAGGTTTAATTAGCATTTGGAGCCTATGGAACTTCAGAAACCAAAGGTGCAATGGCAATTTGGATCTGAATTTCCATAATCTCCTAAATTCTATTGATAAATCCATTAATGTTCATATTTCTGTGGGTGCAGGTTCAATGAGGAGGATTGTTATGGGCTTGGCCAAAGCTAATTCTTGGGTGCCTCCTCATGATAGTTGTTGGAAGATGAATATTGATGCTTTGGTGAATCCAATTACAGGTGTGGGTGGCATTGGGTGGGTAGTTCGTGATTCGAAATGACATCCTATTTTTGTGTGGTTGCAGATCTAATTTCAAAAATATTGTTGTCAAGAATCTTGAAGGTATTGCTTTGAATGAAGAAGGTCTTAAGATGGTGAGAAATTTGCAAATCCAGTTTATGCCGCCTATTTTGGTGGAGTTAGATGCTTCAAGTGTTATCCATGCTATTGAAAAAGACTTCGTTGATATTTCTGAATTCAACAATATTATTGTTGATCTTAAGCAGTTAATTGCTTCACTTGGTGTTGTTAAAGTTTTCCATTGTGACAGACTTTGTAATAGGGTTGCTGATCTGTTAGTCAAAGAGGTCTCTTTTGCTTCTTTTTGTTGGAAGATTTATATTCTCCCTACTGAGAATGAGTCTTTTTTTTAGAGAAAAGCTCTCTCCTGACTGACTTCTTATTGAAGAATGACCATATTAATTTGGTGGCTGATTGAATTATATTGTGGTTTTTTCGAACAAAAACAAAAGCTGCCAATATATTTATTTATTTTAGTTTAATAATAATTAAGTGAAAACGTTTGAACCATAATAAATTAGGACAGATACGCAATTATTTTATGGGGAAAAGTTTGCATGGTGCATAGACATCATGTAGCCACTTATGTGGCATAATTTAGTCTGTTAATTTTATTTTTAATTTTGATAAATAAAATTAAAAAGAAAAAATTAATGGTTCAGATTGTGCCACATGAATGAGTGCATGCAGACGCAATATGCAAATTCTCCTCTTATCTTATGCCGTTCAAATTTATAATTTATATAAAAATAAGTTAAAGGAAAAAAAAAAAAAAAAAGGGCTGTACCGATTTTCAGTCGGCAAAAAACAGAGAGAACAATTCGGAAATGAATTCTCTTTCTCTTAAAGAAAACGAATAAGACCGACAATTTTAAATTCGTATCCAAAATTGCAATCCGAATCCCCCGTTATAATCGGTCCAAAACATGAACATTTTTTCTCCAAGTGTCAATCGCCAAAAAAATAAATCTCTAAACCCCAAAAAAAAAAAAGTTTGAGGTTTAATCACAGAATCCCAAATTCTAATTCTTAAAAACAAAAATAGAGATTTCACTGTACGAATTTCGGCGGCTCGTGTTAAAAAAAAACACACATATCATCCCTTCTCCTTAAAAACCGAACCCAGATAAAAAATACAGAGCCCTCTGTTTTTGTTTTTGTTCGATTTTTTTTTTCCCGAGGATTTTGTATGTGCTCATTCAAGGTGGCGAATCGGCGAGGAATTGGAAGTGACTTGGCACAGTTTCCAAGTGGCGGCGATTGTGATGGCGACGGCGACTACTATTCCGGCGTCGGAGAGGCTTCGGCGATGGTGACGGCGTTAGCGGATGTGGTGTCCGGGAAGGGCGCCGGCGGGCAGATTTTGACGACGGGATTTGTTTCTTCGCCGATGAGTTCTTGGGTTGGGCAAAAACGAATGCGTGAAGAAGAAACGTCCCACACGGAGCATAATTTTGATTCTTTTTTGACGGACTTTAGAGGTTTTGATCGCCATTTTTCTGACTCTCAAGGACAATTTTCCTCTGTAATTACTACAGGTTCGTGATTTTTTTTCTTTTTTTTTAAATTTAATTATAAAAATTATTATCAATTAATTTTAATATAGATGAGTAATATGAGTTTGAGTCACATGACATTAACATATGATTTAGTTATAAAAAGAAGTTTACACATTCAAATTTCTCACCTAAATTATGTTTTTTAACCAAAAAAGTAACCAGAATTCACTTCTTAATTTTGTAGTTTTAAAATGCTCAATTGGTTAGGTTAGTGGGTTTAAATACAAAAAAAATGTTAACTCATTCTTGTTAATTCTCTCCATATTTGAGAACTTGGCTTTTTTAGATGACTTTGATTTTTTTTAGTACAAGTTCGGGGACAAGATAACAAATACCGATTATATGTATCGAATTCGTGACGGTGGAATGAAAATAGATTAACCCAACAAAAAATCAATCGCGTCATCTATCTATTCAGTGACTTAACCATGTGTTCCATGTTAGTGTTGAGCAGCTTTGTTTTATTTCTAAGCAATGAAACAGTACAATAATTTGGATTTTTTGTTGTTGTTGTGAGTGTTATTAATATATGTTTTTAATTGGTTTTAAGATTATTTTGACATAATTGTTCGCAATTGTTTTCTATAGTTAAAGAAGAAATTCCAATTCCATACCCGGAAATTTCGAATCCCGCCGCCGCCATAGTCGCGTCGCCGATGATCGAGGCGGCGGCCACCAGCGATACCAAACGGAGGTACAGAGGAGTGCGGCAGCGGCCATGGGGAAAATGGGCGGCGGAGATTCGCGATCCTCACAAGGCGGCGAGGGTTTGGCTTGGAACCTTCGAGACGGCGGAGGCGGCCGCTTTAGCTTACGACGTAGCCGCCCTCAAATTCCGAGGAAACAGAGCAAAACTCAATTTCCCTGAAAATGTCAGATCAATCCCTCCGCCGCACCACATTCCGGCCGCCGCCCCTCCTCAAGTTCCCCCGCCGAGCACGGCGGCGTTCCAGACCCAAAATTACCGAGATTACATTAACTATTCCAATTTGCTTCAAAGCTCCGGCGAAATCCACCAAACGTTTCAATCTCTGCCGGCGCCGGCGTTATCCCCTGTTTCGAACTCTGTTTTTTTCTGGCCGCCGCACCAACAAATGGGGACTTTCCGGCCGCCGCCGCCGCAGAATCAGAACCACGGTGGCTCCGATTACTTTCCGGGTACGTCGTGGGATGATTCCGGTGGCCAGTATCCTTCTTCGTCGTCCGGTTGATTATTCGATTTTTTTTTTTTTTCCCTTTTTCAGAAGTTAAATAAAAGCATATTTATTTTGTGATTTTTTTTAGTTTGGTTTTTTGTTAATCCATTTTTTATTTTTTAGATGTAGTTTCTTTTTATATCATTTGTTTTGCACGTTAAGATTATATATTGAAGGGTTCTTCAGTCAGGTAAACATTTTTAGCATTTTCTTGTATTTATTGCGATGTTTTATTTTTATTAGCGAAAACATGTATATTGTTAATGAAACGTCTTATTCAAAATTCATTTAAAATTTATTCAGATAAATAATATTCCAAGTGAGAAAAAAAACGAGGTAATGCTAAGGTTTAGATTAACGAGTAAGACTTATCTTGACTTAGCATAAGAATTTAGAAAAAATATAAGGTAATAAGTTTAACTTACGAAGACTAAGACCATTCATTGAATTAATTTCGTAGTAGTTACCTAAATATTCTAGAATGGGTATATATATAATGGGATAATAGTTAAAAATAATAATAATGAAATTAAAATTGTACTTGATAGTCCAATTTTACAAAATAATTACAGATTTAGGTAAATTTGAAAATATTTAACATCTATAATCAAATATATAATATAAATAATACTCATATTGTATTATGTATTAGTTGTTCAGTATAAAAAAGTATTACTTCATACCGTATATTTGACTATGGTGACTAAATTTTTTGCAAAACTTTTAAAATTAATTTGTAAGACTGATAAAATTTGGTTAAAAGAAGAAAAAAACTAAACCTGAAATTTATTAATACAGGGAGCCTGTGTTTTTCAGTACTTAATACTCTAGGTTGAATTTTGTATATTTAAAAAATGGAAAGTTTTATCTATTAAGTTAGGTTGTTTTTTTAACTTTTTAATTAGAGCTAAATGAAAGTCAGACAGCTACCTTTGTGTTTTTTGTTTTGAACAAGAATAGAGCAAAACTCGTTCATGATTGAAGGAGCCAAAATAAAAATGGCACTTTATGAAATAAAAGCTAATTATTCGGCCGAAAAAATTAGTTAAAATAAAAGCTTAATTCAAGTCTAACAAAAATTGAATATATTATAGTAAAAAAATGCAAATCTATCATCTGGAAAAGAAGAAAAAAAAAATCGAGTCAAACTATTTGGAAAAAATGAAGAAAAAAAAACTATTAAATGATGAGCTTTATCAAAATTACACGCCAGCCAAAATAGAAAATATTGATATGTATGATTATGTAGAAGAAGTATTTATTCTTGATATACAAGTCAAGCCCATACTTATTTTTTGTATCATTACTTTTTTTTTAAACAGATAAATGATGTTTTTAATTAAAACAATCAACTTATATTTTTATATATATGCCATAACTATTTAAAGAAGTTGTCTCATTTGAGCTCACCTCTCTTCCTTTAGTAATTTAATCTTAATTTTCATCAAAATTCGCACTTTGTAGTGATTTTCTAATTAGTTGTGTTATGTTGTGATCTCTCAATACTATGTGCAAAAATAACTAATATTAGTCGTAAACCAATTCAACACCAGCGTCACAACTTCAAACATTGGACGAGTCGTACTGAATTAAAAAAAAATATTATTGAATTAAATTTTTTAAAAAATGATGTTTTTTTAACCTTTTTTTTTCCTAGAGACACGTCCGCAAAATAAGGAGTGACGTGCCCCTTTATTGGTTCGCAGAATTTTGACACGTGCGTAATTATTTGTGGTGGTGCACACGTGCTGTACCGAAATCATTTAGGTCGGTCGGGTTTTGGTGCTGACCCGATTTATCGTTTACATACCGGATTGATCGGGTACAGTGAGCACTCATGAAAATTGTACGGATCTTTAGCAGAGTCGGGTTCAATGGTTAATAGAAAGCTGCCACGTGGAATCGAGTCAGCGATGACCACGTTGGAAAGGACCCACCAATTCAAGAAGGTTGGCGAAGAAACCAGAAAAATCTCATTTCCAAAAAAATAGAAAATCGGGAATAATAATTGATGGTTAAATATATGTTTTTTTCTCGTAAATCTGTGTAAACAAATCTAAATGGAGAAGGAAAATCGATTTCTTTTCGAGGATCGAAATTGTAACCGTAGATGATAATGAATCTAACTAATCAATTGAGTCATTAACCCATTTCATATATAAAACAAGCAACTTAGATGTAAGTATAAAATCATATTTTTTATATTCATTTTTCTTGCATATATGTGAGTGGAGTACTAGAGAGAAAAATGAAATTAATCTAAATTCAAAAATTTATTCAATTGAGTTGAATTGTTCTTATATATAAAACTAAAAGAGATAACGGATCAACACTCAAAAAAAAAAAATTAATTCAAAATATTTCTCTAATCTAACCTAATCTAAATCATTTACACTTCTGTTCCAATCCTCAAATCTCTTTATGAACTAAAGGGAACAAAAAATGTTGAAAACATACTTTAAATATACTGATCAAATAAAAAGTTAGTATTTGAACCTACAAAATAAAGACAATTAAGCAGTAGATGAGGATATCATCAATTCATTGTTTGTACTCAAAAAGCCTAAATTGATTGTTGTGAAGATAAATTCATTGCTTTCATTTACAAAATAATATTTATTACTATTTAAAACATTTTAGTTTGAAATTGAGAAGTGACCCACACCAAACTTAGAACATAAATGGAATTAAAATTAAAATTGTTTGTTTAAATAATGACCACTTTTTGTAAAATCACCACCAATCTGCGCCTCTAAATCAGGCAGTATTTGTTAAAATAAATAATAATAATAATAATAATAATAATAAAAAAGCAGTCCCACCATTACTCTGACCATTTCCCAACCTATCTATCCTACTAACTACTCTACCATTCTTAGGTATTACAAAAATGAAAGAAAAAAAAATTCTCTAAACAAAATATAACTTCCCCTCTTAACTATTTTATTAAAAAATTTATATATTCAAACTAATTTAGATGCATCTCAACTATTTTTAATAAAAACTTATGTAAGTGAAAAAATATTTGCATGCTGCCAAAACAACATGCCACGTTTATATGGCAAAATTTGAACTATTCATTTTTTTTTTCTTTTTTAATAAATTATTTATTAAAGTTAAAAACAAAATTAATGATCCAAATTATACCACATTAATAGCTGCATGCCAGCATGCGAATGTTTCCGAATGTTTCCGAATGCAAATGTTTCCGAATGGAGTTAAGGAGGAATGGAAGGACAAAAGAGTGTTTGAGTTGATGCTTGATAATAAATCTTGGAATGAGGATCTGATTGAAAATATTTTCTCTAAAATTGATGCTGAACTCATTTTCAATATTCCTCTTAGTGAGGTTGATGTTCCGGACGATGTGATTTGGTGTGCAAATGCAAATGGTGTTTTTTCTGTTAAAAGTGCTTACCATATTGGGGTTCAGGTGGAGAATGCTATGGGTGAGTCCACTTCGGATCCCAAGG
>JBBMEF010000014.1:1325543-1359096 GCA_037832685.1 Sicyos baderoa | reverse complement strand
AATCAAGTTAGATGGGTATTTTGGTCTTTTGTATTTAAATGGCAAATTAAATAAATAGATGTCAGACATGCGTTTAACTAGTTGTGTTTTTAAACATTTCCCTACTTAATTTACAAAAAGTAGTCATTTCCCTAGTTTGCCCAATTAAATAAATAGATGTCACACACATGCGTTTAAATAGTTCTGTTTTTAGATATTTTCCTAATTAATTTACAAAAAGTAACCACTTCATAATCACTTGTTATATTCTACCTAACTTCTTTTCATTCTTTTCATACTCACAATTTTATTTTCATTATTATTAGTCTATTCACTCCAAATATATGTAATGATTTCCTTTATAAATATCATCAAAACTTTAAACATAAATAATTATTTTCCTTAAAATTAACCTCTCCTAATTTTCATCTTTCCTATCTGTCTTTTAAAATCAAATCATGAAAAAGTATTTATATGTACCAATGTAAAAAATACAATATTAATATATTACACAATTTACTTCAACTAAAAAAATAATAATGATGAAAAAATTCATGTTTATTTATTAACACAAGCGAGAAGATTTTAGATTTTTTTTTTTTTTTTTTTTGCCAAAATCAAAACAACTCATGAAATCGCTTATTCACAAAATTTTTTTTTTTTTTTAAAAAAAAAAAGTAATTTATAGAGAGTGATTTGTATGGAGAAAATTTTGGAAAGAACACAGTTTTTTTTTTTTTTTAAATAGTGAGTTGGATTTTTGGCCACATAGAATGAAGGATATTTATGTCATTTTCTTATTAAACGATTTTTTTTTAAGTAATGCTTACTTTTGCAAAATATTTTTAAGTTGAACACGGGTGTAAAATAGTTTTCCATTTAATCTACTTTTGTAAAAAATCCAATAATCATTTTCATTCTGTTCGCCCAAAATATATTTTTAATTATGAACACATATGGATGAAGCTTTCACTTTTGTTTGCCAAATCGGTTTATCTATTTATGACACTACACATTTTTGTTGTTGTTCTAACATTTAGATTTAAAAAAAAAAAAAAAAAAAAAAAAAAAAAAAAAAAAAAAAAACTTTGCTTTGTTTTTTTTTTCTTCTTCTTTTTCAGCAGTGAAGTGTTTATACATGAAAGTTAGGACTATAAAGTACATGCAATGAAATTCAAAACATTAACTCCTTCATTCACACTGATCTACCAGTTCACAAAGTACTTTGATTTACAAGGATGAAGTTTGTTAAAAACTAAAAGGAATTTAATTTCAAAATACAGCATGAAAATGTTATTTCAACCTATAAACTACACCAGAATGAGAACTTCTGTATTAAAACATCTACACTTATGGATCTTTATACAATTACTAATTCAAAGCCCCCATCTACATAGCAAAATTTCATCAAAATTTCAACTGATATAGCATTTAGAAAAATTAAAAAAAATTAAAAAAATAGCAAATTTGAAAGTTCATCAAAAGGCTATTAGCAATTAGATCATTTGAAGTCCCAGCTTCAAGTAGTGACTAATTACACAAAGAATGAACCACACAGAAAATAATTCAGCTCACAGAGAATGTTACACAAATATCATCATCAAAGAGGAAAGAGAATGATAGTATAGATTTTAGCACAAACACTCTTCCATCTCCAACAATTATAAGCAGAATTGCCACAAAATATGAGTAAATTTTATACCTAGAGTGAAGAAATTCTGTTCCTCCAACTGCTTTTCGACGCCCGCCACTCGATTGTTAGAATCATAGTTTGTACTCGGAATGCTGATGCGATAGAGCCTGTCACTGACGATTTTCTTTTGAAGGGGCGTAGGTTCTGCTTTCGGTAACATTGGCACTGGCAAGAACCTCCGATGCAATGTCCCAGCTTCCACTTCTATGACCCCTACTTGAGTGTCGAGCCTCTGATCGAATGGTTGGCGCTCGATGATCAGAACCCAAACTAGAGTCAACTTCTGAGACATTGAGCTGAGGACCAGTGCTCCCTCTACTACGTACATCGTCGATAATGTCTTCGATACTACGACGCTGTGAAATCTTTAGTAGGTCCTCTCCAATATCCAGATCATCTTCAACCTTCGAACGTGGATCCCCTCTAAAATCATCTTGTTCAGCTGCGCCCATCCCACGCGTAGGGAGAGAGGCTGGAGGCACCGATACCTCCTCTTGTACAAAGGCCCGAAAGTTGTTCTTCGAGGGATTTACTTTTGAGCAAAATACTTCCAGAAAATTATTCAAACAACCTCGATTGAAGACATTCAACCTAGTATCAGCTCGGTACCGGAAATTTTCATAGGTGGTCTGAAAAAATAGAACAATTTCTAGCTAATTAATAAACACACATTAAGAAACTAGACACCCAGAGTGTTGCTAATTTTAGCAAAAAGATTTCTACCTATTACGTCCTCACCAGAAGAAAAGCCCAAATCATAGTTGTGAGGAAGATATAGATCCGTTATTAAATGATAAACAAAGTTTGAAAAATCAAAGAATCAACATCAATATAAGTTCTGACAGTGCTCTTCAATATGGTTTCTTACCACTGATTGGTCTTTCACCAATTGTGTTATTACCAGTGGATGCAAAAACTGGATATTAACAAGAGCCAGGTTTCATTCAAGGATAAAGCAAAACTTCTTTGGGAGTCCTTTGTTCATGCTTTTCTGTGGGGGATTTGGTGCGAAAGAAACAAAAGGGTCTTCCAGGACAAAGAAACAACCTTTGATATTTTTTTTGATAACATTGTTTCTACGGTTGTATCTTGGATTAAACGTTATCCTTGTTTTAAAGATTATTCCTTCTCCTCCCTCCTTTCTAATTGGAAAAGTATTTTGTAACTTGTTATAGTCCTATTGGACCCCATTTCATGATATATGAAATTGTTTCTTCATCCAAAAAAACAAAAGCCAGGTTTCTGTTTTCTGACAGGAACCAAATAACTAACTTTTTGAGTAAGAAACCGAGCTTTCCGTTAGATATCTAAGTAATGGAACATGTAACAAGCAGAAAATACCCAAACACAGTATATAGACAATGACACTATAGTATCGATAGTTCTCCGATTATAGTGACGAAATGCTATTAAGATGAATGATAGGAACAATAACAAGATAGAAATAGATATACGATAAGCTATCCAGCTCAATCGAGAGTGTCGGTGTCCTCTTCTTTCTAGGTTGAAGGTTCCACAACCTTAGACAAAACATGAATACACCCTCAGTCTCACATTCTATTATTTATAACCACTCACACCACACTACACAGTAACCACCTGTTCCCTCTAAAATATCTATTTTACCCTTTCTAGAACCTATAAGAGTAATTATGGGTTTCACACTTTCGTCCCCAAGGGTGGCATGGTGGTCGAAGGCTTGAGTTTTGAAGGTGTGCTCTCGTCAAGGTCCCAAGTTCGAGACTCACCTGTGACATTAATTTGTAGACACCTCCCGTGTCTCCATTCATTCGATTTACCGGTGTCTAGCCTAAGGACGAGTGTAGCTACCCCAGGTATAGTGGAGAGAAGCTCCGGTTTGATTTAAAAAAAAAATTATGGGTCTCACACTATCATGAAGAGAAAGAAAAGAATATACATAGGCATACAAAAAAAAGTCTGCCAAGAAAAGTAGGACTTAACCAACCTGGTTTGTGCCAATAAGGTACAGATGGAAGCCTGTGAGTCCACCAACAAACCACAGAGAGATGAAACAGTAAGCCATTAGAATAACTGAGGGAGGGGACTCCTTCATTGCCTTCCAGACTGTGCCTTTATGTTCTTCCATCAAAACTTTGATGTAAAAGGCTGACATCGCAAATATGTAGATGCAAAGAAGAGTTGAAGATGACACGAACATAAAGAAGTAGCGATAATTACGCTGCACATGTACAAAAGGATATCAATAGAAGTCAAGAATAATATGACAACGATAGTATAGAACTTGAAAGACATTAAAGTAATGGAGATGGAGTTTAAGAACATACAAGACCAATGCACTGGCCAACCCACGGGCAATGGTGATCAAATTTTTCAACGCAATTGTTGCAAATAGAGCAATGGGAGCAACGGGGTGGGCGGTATAGCATACATGTGTCACAATATTTCACCCTCACAGCAGCACCATTGACTATAACTTCCTTTGTTCGAGGAAATTGAAGGCCCGGTGTTTGTCTTCCCCCATGCTCAAGTGCTAAAGAAGACTCGTACCGAATTTCATCTTCTGGGGGATGTGGGTTCCGTGGAATTATACCCGGGTCTCGTGAGGAAGTAAGAAAAAGCAGCACCAATACCTATAGAAACCAGCCAATAAACCACTTTATACCATAATTTTCACCATAAGGCATATAGAAATATACACCAGAGAACTTTCATTTTCTCCTCAAGGGGAAGTTTCAACTATTTGGCACTAAAAAATAATCTCATTGAAATTTATGTTTAACGGCTCTACCATAAATCCAGGAGAAAGACTTGGATCCAAGACACACTCAGATGCCACGATGTGAATCTTGACGAGAAAGGTGGACTTCAATTTGTTATGATGGTGAGATATCAGCTATGTTGTGCTCGTGATGAATTCAAAGAAATTTTGCTTTCTTTACAAGACTACAAAACAGTCATCCAGAGGCCAGAATTTACTTCTGCTCTCTTGGGCTTTTATTTTTATTTTAATAAGATACCTTTAGGAGGCTATTAGACAGATGGAAACCTATATAACCTCTCATTTTTACATTGATCTTTGTAGCTTCCCCCTATTTCATTACTCCCTTCCCCCCGTGAAATGCAGTCCTCACATATCTTTTTAAAATATCCAAGTTAAAATATATATCCAGAACATATCTGGGATAATTTTTCTCTCAATTCTTTGTTACGTGTTATTTTGTATTCTCACTAGCACATTTTGTCATTTTTTTAATAGATAAAATTTTAGTGTTGCCTTCCTTATCATTAAATAAGTGCTCATAGAATCAAAGATAGGCCTATAATGGTTTTGATCTACACTATATTTTTTTTTGAAGCAAGATAACCACGCCTGTCCCTAGGCCAGGTACCGGAGACATCGAAGGAGTAGTTTCACAAGTGAGTCTCGAACCTGGGACCTTGAGGGGAGCATACCTTCAAAGCCCAAGTCTTCAACCACTGCGCCACCCCTTGGGGACTGTTTTGATCTACACTATATTAACCATCATAAATTGACCTAGTGGTCAAATAATGACCTTGTATATGATAAAATGCTTAGAGATTAAGAGTTCAATTTATGATGGTCACCTACCAAAGAATAAATTCTTCCTAGTTATAGTAACCACCAAATGTAGAAGGTTACATGGTTGTTCAGTGAGAATAGACGAGGTGTGTGTAAATTGGGTCAAGCACTAGACACTCAAAGGATATCAAAAAAAAAAAAAAAAAAAAAAAAAAACTACACTACACTCCTTCAACTTAAAGTGAAATCAACATGTTGTACGTCAAATGATCAACATTACAACTCAAAAACAAAATAGTGCTTCTAAACACATCCATAACATAAACATGGCACACAATCTGAGAAGATATCAAATGATGTTTAATATTTTAAATCAATGTCAAACACTAAACCCTGACTAGAGGAAAAAGTCAGAGAGTACTAACGTGGAATGTAAATACGACAGCTACCACCAGAACTGCATATCCAGCATTATGCGATTCAAATTCATGCACAAGATTCCTTGCAACAAATGCACAAAATATTATAACTGGAACAGTGATCAACGCTATGGTAACAATGAGTGACCTAGCATCAGGCCCAAATATTAGCCTTCCTCCAAGGACAAATTTCTGCAAGAAAGATGTCAAAAGGGTTTTCAGATAATGTATTGAAGAAAACATGAGTTTAGACAGAAGAAAAACGTTTGTATAAGTAGAACTTTCCCTGGTTAACCTTAATCCAAATAAAATACGAGATCTCACTCTCACATCACATAGAATGTAATAGAACATTGTTATACTTGGGAAACAACAATAAAACAATAGATTTTTTTTTTTCTTTTTTTCGTTAGGAAAGAATATAATTAAATTTATTCCAACCTACAAGCTTAAGCTTTTGGGTTGATTGTTAATTTAACATAATTCAGCTTGGTATCAAAGTAGGAGATCATGGGTTTGAGTTCCTACTAGTCGTTTCCTTCCAATTAAAATTGATTTCCAACTAATGAGCATTCTCAAATTTTGTTGCCCACGAGTGGAGGGGAGTGTTGGTTGATAGAATTAAATTTACCCCAACCCACAAGCTTAAACTTTTGGGTTGATTGATGATTTAACATAATTCAAACAACATAAATGCAACTCAACATCAGGGATATGGTGGACAAACGTCGTATGCATGAATTAGAGAGCAAAGGATCGAAGTGGAGAGAGGAAGTAAACAAAACATCTAGTGCAGTAGTGCACATAAAACCATGAGGATGAGTGGATGACTCTCAAATATTAAGGACAAGAGGATAATGTTAAAGTCCAGGTAACTAAAAGCCATAGGTAGAAAAAGTGTATAATAGTCAATATGCCCTCGGCCACTCGACCACTCGACCAAGCCTGTTAGTGTTAAGAAGAAGACCATGGATCTGGGAGCTACAAAACTTGTATACCTCCATCCGATACTACAAAAAAAAAAAAAAAAGACTACTCAGAGATTAAGGTCAAGTGCCTTAAAATGAGTTATAATATTTCAGGAATCATTCGGAGTTTGGACTATTGGAATAGGTTTCTCTCCATATCTAATTATCACTGTTTCTGGAAGCTTACATATTTGGCTGTGGAGATAGTTTATGTGGTTGATTATAATTAAAAAGATCATATCAATATTTTTGCACTACAGATTATCCATCACAACAGCACAGGGTTTTGAAAAGGCACACAACCATTCAAGTTATGTTCCATTACAAATCCCCTTGCTACTGCTACCTATGTTGCGTCGTCCTTTCTTCATAGCTTGGAAATAAAAGTACTTTGAGAATAATTGTCCTTTCTTCATAGCTTGGCAATAACAGTACTTTGAGAATAATTGTTGTCAAATAATAGCTTGTCTGCTTGCCTTTTATGAGCCTCTGTTTTATGGGCTATAGTTCGTATTGTTTTATCATAGATGGCCAACTTTTTGTTTCTCTTCTGTTTTATCTTTCACTTTGTAAACCATCGTAGTTGTCTCCTTTCAAATGCTTTACCGTGATGTTACTTTCTTATTGCTCTTAGTTTCTAATGGCCCTTTGTAACTCTTTCATATTATCCATGAAAAAGTTATGTTTTCTAAAACAAAACGTCCCACAAGAAGTTTGCATGGTGGTCGAAGACTTGAGCTTTGAAGGTGTACTCTCTTTAAGATTTCAGGTTCGAGTCTCACCTGTGATATTAATTTGTAGACACCTCCCGTCCCGTGTCTTCATTCCTTCGATGTCTCCCGGTGTCTGGCCGAAAGAGGGCGTAGTTACCTCTGGGGCCGGGTCTAGTGGAGCGAACTCCAATTTCCCAGTTTCAAAAACAAAACAAAACAAAAACAAAACAAAAAAAGGTGACCTGCCCCGAGAGGGAGATACTTATACTTAGTTTCATGGGTCTGGTTCCTTAAGTTGTAAATAATAACCTATGCCTATTTAATAGGTTTTAAATACGAGAAACATATTAAACCAACTCCACTAAATGACACTTATAATATTCGTTCACAACTGCTATCCAAAAACACCTGCTATTCAAAAAATATTTCAAATTTTCAACAAGACCCGACCTGATAACCATTTTTTTCTATTTTTTATAAACATTGATTTCTTTAGTAAAATTCTTTGTTTGTTATTATCAACTTTAAAATACATCTCAAGATTCTTATAAGACACGCGCATGTTTTTGTTTACTAAATTTGGCTTGTACTCAAATTGTATTGAAAGAAGGTGAAGAACATACTTGAGAAGTTGTAAAGAAGCCAGCATAATTTTTAAAAATAGTAAGTGAGAAACAAAAATCGTTATCAAACAGAGGCCATCAATCATAATCTAATTCCAATTCTACACACAACAAACGCACTGGACTTGTTGTCTATAAACACCATCAATCATGATCCTTCTCTGAGACACAGTTATTCGCAAAGTAAACACGAGTCTACATACACATCTAAACTACAAAATGTAAACCAAAGTCTGGCCTCAGAAAACAACACCTTTGAAATTGTACTTTACTACACTCTCTCTAAACCGAAATCAGGCATGACATTTATCTACAAACACTTGGGCCCCACGTTACACAGATAAATGACTACCATACTATGCTTGTTAAATGTCCCAAGAGCATAGACAATAAACTGCTGATTCGTTGTACCAGGCCCGGCCGTAATGAATTAGGGGAGGGGATAGTTATGATATTTTTTAGAATAATAGAGACTTGGGGGATTAAAACCAAAGACCTCATGGTTGCTAATAAATCATCAGGATTAAAAGAAATCGATTTCATTTGCTTGCTACTAAATAGGGTGGATATCCATCTAAAAACCAATTGCTGGCCCTAAAGATTGCAATAAAGCACAATACTCCACTGCCACTCTCTCATCTGCGATTACTACTACCCGACTTACCGTGAAGGTCGAGTTGGTCTTCGGCCAGCCTAGCCTCCACGGGTGGATTTTAGAGAGAAGTAGTCACCTATCTTGTAAACGCTTGGAGAACTCTCTACTTTTTCAATGTGGGATAATAACACTTGCATAAGTGGAGAGCTAGCTCCATGGTCAAGTAGCCAAAAGGAGCATAGCTCAAGTGGCATTTGAACGACTCATAACCAAGATTACCGGTTTGAATCCTCCACCCCAATTATTAAACAAAACTCCATGGTCAGCTAAGCCATCGAGTTCGGCAATTTCTAGGCCAATAAACAAACAAAAACCTAATTAAAATCAACAATCAACCCCCATGAAAATCATGAGCTCCACCAACACACAAAAACCTAATTAAACCAAATTCCAAGCTTCGACAACGAAAAAAACACAACAAAAACAGCAAAAATCCCTCGAAATTTCAAAAACCGAAGAAGACCCAGATGAGAAAAAAGCAAAACAAAAGCATAATTGAATGAAAAAGGAGGAAAGAGTAATAGAAAGCTCACATTACTCCCTTTCCAAACTTGGTAGACGCGCTTATCCATGGCGAAACGGAGCTCCCCTCAGCCGAATAAGAGGAACTTGTGAACGCTCATTTCGCCGGCATTGGGACCGACCGAGGCAAAGAAGTTACCCCGATCAGTCGACGGCGGCGATGTACGGAGCTCTGATTTGGGGTTTTTGCGCAAAAACTCAAAAACTACTCTTCTTCGTGCCTCCCTTTACTGTTGGTTGCACTCCAATTTTGCTGCCTTTTTTTGCTTTACCCTTTTCTTTTTGAGAAAAATGTTTTTGAGTAGCCCCCTAAATTTCAAATTTAAATGTTTTTCCTTTAATATTGTTAATTAAAATGATTTTTTTTTTCAAAACATAAATTTAATGTATAGATGAAGTGATTATTTGAGTTTTTATTATAGTTAATATTATGGCATGTTAAGAATAAATTAAAAATTTCCTACGAGTATTATTGGCATCTAAATGTTGTAGGGTCAAGCAGTATGATTCATAACATTAGTTAAGGTGTACTTTTGCGTGCAAACTGGCTCGGACAACCATGAATATCAAAAAAAAAAAAAATTATTGAAATAAATAGTTTTAACACGCCAAAAATAAAAGTGTTTTATGGATTGAATTGGGTGAGAAAATGAAATCAAAATATTGTATTTTCCACTAAATGACTTTATATATAGAGAGAGCAATACTATATGTTTGATAGTAGTGTAAACGACAAACGAGCTCAAATCCTTGTGATATAGTAAATCCCAAAATTAAATGAAAATATATTAACCATGAAGTTAGAGACTTTTGTATGTATATTATAAAAAATAAATAAATAATTTTATGTATATCACAATTTCCAAACTTATTCATTTATGGCACAAAAATGATTGAAGACACTACTCAATCACTTAAAATCAATAAAAGCCTATGATTAAACTGACAGTAGTCTATCAGTTGAATTGATAATAGTATAAAGTGTATAAGTTCAATTGATGTCAAAAATCGATTAGTTGAACTAATAGAAGTATAATGATGGTAGAATAGGAATTTTTGACAAAATGTGTCATGAATGAAATCATACTACCTTAAGGTGTGGCTTAAGTAGAAAATCATTTTTTGACGGTTTTACCTCTTACATCATACTCTAAATTACAAACATGCACCTATTTAAAACATGTTTTAATTATTTAAAAATATTAATCATCTTATAACATAGAAGATAAGATATATTTTATTCATAAAAAAAAATATTTCTACCGAATCTCATAGTTTTTAGATTAAAATATGTAAGTTCAAGCCCATTTAAAATACATGTAAACTCTATAGATAGAAAGCTCTACTTTCATTTAAGAACAAACTAGAAGACAGAGACTTGAAATTTCAGGTAGAAAGCTTACAAGCTTCTCGATCTTTTTAATCTCTTCTCAAATGAAGGTGAAACTCTCTATTTATAGAGTTTCCATGGACAACTTGTGCGTCTATGAATTTGAACTTGGTTTGGTCTAACTAATTAGACTTGACCCATTTAATTTTGACCAAAATTTCAAATAAATCAATTTTAATCCATTTAATTTTGGGACAATATTGATTTATAATTTGCCCAAAATATAATTTAATTTCGTCACTAATTTTTAAGATAATGACGTAGCGGGCTTTTATTTATCAAAATTTAAATTTCAACATAATAAACGTGTACTGTTTGTCAAATTATATTCGAGATCATATAATGATTCATAAAAAGTTTTCTTAAATAATATGAGAAATTTCAAGAAAACTTATTGTGAATAACAAATTAACCTTCAACAAGTTGAATGTATTTGAAAAAAAAATTGGGTTACAAAAATGGTTTTATAATAAAATTTGATTCTATTGTAAATTTAATTTAATTACTTAATTAAATTGTAAATTTAATTTCTTAATGAAATTAAAATTATGTACTCTTAATAATCTCATGATCTTATGAATCCATTAATTCATTTGAAATACAAAAAATTTGTAGACAATAGAAAATGTAAGAAAGTTTAAATGAATTAAAAACAATTACATGATATATGAGTTAAAATATGTATTGTACTATTTATTTAATATATATATATATATATATATATATATATATATCAATTATGTTTGAGAATATTTGAGTGTTACAAAATTTGAACATGTAATCTTTGGATGGATAATATTCAATTATGGTTAGGGTAATTGTGTTTTGGCAAGTTTGCAAGTATCTAAGTCATAATAATCATAAATTTTATTAAGATTTTGTTAGATTATATATAAAATTTACCCCACACATCTTTTTTATATTTATATGTATACTTTGAACACACATAAATATTCTTTACCATTTTTAAAATATATTTTTTCATCACTTTGATATATTTATCATTTTATATGTATACTAATCATATTTAAATGAAAATATAATTAAAATATTATAAAAATAAAATATTAACACGTACAACGCACGTTAATTGTGATAATTATAAGGAAGAACAAACAATATGGTAAGAAGGGCAAATTTCCATAAAGTTATTTAGTTAGAACGGTTTTGGTAAAATAAGAAATGATTAATTCAAATTTTTTACTCAATTAATGTGAACTGGATATAAAAAGAAATATATATATATTATATGAGAATGAAAATATTTAGTAAAATTAGTGAATTTATAGATAACTTTTAAGAGTGTCTACTAAATGGAATAAAATGAATTCCATGCTATATAAACCACAATGCTAATTTTACTAAAGAAAATGTATATATATACTCAAAAAATAAAAGTGCACCTCCATGCATATAAAAGTCGTATGAATCACTAATAGAAATTTGAGTATTAATGATGGACAAATACCGCCATAATAAGGTATTCATGGCGGCTTGTTGTCTGCCATGAATACCGGTGATATCGATAACTATCGATGGCGCGAGAGAATCAAACGTGTATCTTCAAGTATACTACTCTCTGACTCTGCTCAAGCTATCAGGTTAGATCTAAATGATTATTTTCAAAAACGAAATGGTCTCTATACTTTTTTCCTCAAAAAGGAATCACCACACTCAAACAAGATTAAGACGTCGTAACTACGTATTTTTCGAAATTAAGTTGAAACAAAAACTTTAATCCCAATTACTAAAATAGTGTGGTTGCGAGGGTGGGAGGGGGGTGGGAAAAAAAAAAAAAAAAAAAAAAAAAAAAAAAAAAAAAACTTCAAGTATTTGTAATTTATTTGGCAAAATAAAAGAAACTAGTCTAGGTATCAAAGGGACTGTTTCAATTACGTTTTTTTTAATTTTTTTAGGATATTTTGTAGACGACATCAATAGAGTGAACAAGATTTCACCTCTATGTGCTCGACTCAAAACCTTGATTTCATTTCAAAGATCTTTAATCGAATATCAACTTTTCTAAATCCTAGGGAACTACCGATTTAAAGTAATTATATCCAAACGAGCTATTGCTATGATTCTTATGCAATAATTCATCCGAAGAAGGGTAAGTTTTGTATATGAATTTATTTTCTTTCTTTTTTTTTTTCCTACACCTCAAACATTGATTTCAACATTGTCCATTTTTGGCTGAAATGGAAGTCTTTATATCCAGAAATGGATCTCCAAGAAGAGACTTTAATTCAACCAAGAAATCAAACTGAGACTAAAAAGTAGCACCCACCAAAAGTTGTCTGCCAACGTCAAAGTCTTTATCTACCTATTCATCGGTTGGTCCGTGTTGATTTTCGGTCAAAATTATCACCAAAATTGAACGACCAGTTAAATTGGTTGGTTAAATCGGTTAATTTATTTGATTTTTTTTTCTTTTTTTATTGAAATTTTGATAATTAATTTTAAAATTTCCATATACCAAATAATTTTTGGAAATATATTTGAATTTAAGTTAATTTTGCAATAATTTTATAAGAAATCTAATTAATTATATGAAAAATGTTAATTTTATAGAAAGAAAAAAATTTCTAATTAGCTGAACGATTGATTTAACCGACAAATTTTCGGTTGGAATATTTTTTTTTAACTGACATCGACTGCTCACCCTTTATTTTGTCGATTTCGATTGGTCGAATCAGTTTTTAAAGAATGTATGAACTTTGCGATAAATTACAATCAGATCTAAGGACACAAATAAAATTTAGTTCGAATCTTTCAAATTTATATTAATGTATAAATTGTATTTAATTAGTTTAATTTTGTTTGATTCTCAACTTGATCAACATTTTTTAATTCATGGACTTATTTGCTAGAAAAAAAATTGAAAGTTGAAAGATTTATTAAATAGGGTTTTTTTTTTAATGTTTAACAAAAATGTGGTAAACGATTGCATCTATAGCACATTTTTATCAAAACCAATTGACAATATAAAATGTGTAACCAATATTTGGACTGATATCCGTTTGGGCTTTATGAGCTCTGATTTCATAATAGAGAATATGAGGTTCCACTTAAAACCAATTAGCAATGAGAGGAGTAATTCATATCTCTTTTATATTGATATTGGACTCTCCCACTTCTAAATGTGGGACATTTGTGAGATACTAACAAATTCAAATAAATAATAATAATAATAAAAAAATGATGTACAAAAGTATATTTTTCAGTTACCCATTTGTCATCTCCCTTTTCTCCTTTACTTAATTAGTTAATTTATTATTAATTTCAATTACGAATTTATTCTTTAGCAAGTCAAATTGAGTACTATCATTTGATAAAATTTTAGGTTTTTCATGAGAACTTTTTTAAAGGCTTGATCAAATTATAATGATTAGATTTTAGGCTGTATTTGTAGCACTAATCAAGTATTATTTGAGATATAGATTATTAAAACAATTAAATAATAATAATAAAACTATGATGAATGAATGTACAGAAAATTGTTAATTTTGTATATATTATAAGGAAGTTATGGGTTTGGGTCGAGACTCGAGCCGTACACTAATGTCACTAAGCTACTATTCTAGTTGACTCGAGTCGATCAATTAGTGGACCAAATATATGTTAAATTAAGGAAATTTTATTAGACTAGTCAAATCTTAAAAATAATTATAAATATGATTAATTTTTAGAAAATTAATAAATATAATCATTAGAATGAACGAGTATTATCTCTTACTTTTTTAAAATAATGTATTGATAAAAGACTTGAATACAAAATAGTTTAAAATTTACTTAAAATCGTAATTATTTTATGAAAAGATTTCATCCAGTACAATTTCTCTAAGTTATATTCGTAACATAAACGACCTCCAACCAAATTACTAATTAACTATCATAATAATGAACCAAAAAACCTCCTATTTCTTCTTATCATTTATTTTTTTTTTTTTTTTTTTTTTTTTTATTTATGTGTGAGAAATTGTCGTTGCCCGTTTGGAAAAGTAAATTAAAATTGTTGCTTGCTGTTTCTACACGGTGAAGTATGTGTTAAGTTTTTTTTTTTTTTTTTTTTTTTAATATAAATAAATTTGAAACCATGTGTTAGTCGGGCATGTTTGGTTGTGAGAGGATGGGTTGGGTTGGGTTGGGTTGAGTTGGGATGAGAAGAGAAGATAAGTGAAATAAGTTTATGTTTGGAGGGAAGAAAAGAAAATATAAAGTTATGTTTGATGGGATGGAAAGAGAATGATTGAAGTTTTTATTTAAATAAAAAAATAGATATTTAATAGTTTTTTAATAATAAAGTTAGGTTTGATGTGATAGGAAGTGAATTGTTGAAGTTTTTATTTAAATAAAAAAATAAATATTGAGTAATTTTTTAATATTTTAATATTTTAAAAAAATGTGGGATCCACGGGTGGAGTTGGATAAGAGTTGGATGGACTTATAGAAGTCCATGGGACAAACCTGGAATAGAAGCCAAGTCAAGCCAATTCCTCCGTTTGTCCATGGGGCAAACATGCCCTTAATTTCTATGCATTCATGGAATTGATTTTGGAAAGCTTTGAAAGGGAAATGCCGTGTGGGTCCCTTCCCTTCATTTTGATGCAAATATACTTTTGCTTTTTCTCCCTTTTTTTTCATTAAAGAAACCTTTTTTCCCTATTCCTTCGATATTATTATTATTATTATTATTACGCTAGTGATGACAATCAAATAAAAAAAGAAAAAAAATAATAATGTTTGTGTTTTTTTTAGTACAAGTTGAGGGAAAGAAATTATAATTTGTTTATTTTATTTTTTCAGTATAAATTAAAGAAGGGGACCAATAAATCTTACATGATGGTCTCTCAAATAATATGAGAACTAAATACTGATTTTCAAGTTCGAACTCGTAACTGTAGAATTGAAATTGATTAACACGAAATAAGATAATTAATTGTGCAACTCATCCTTGGTAAATGAAATTAAATATCGATTTTTAAAATCGAATCGATTAACATGAAATTTATGCTTCTGTTCAACCTCCAACTTTTTAAAGTGGAAGATTTTCAACACTCGTCTACTTCTTTCGTACATGTATTAGGTCTAAATTCCACATTCATCGTAACTATTGAGTTTTACTTTATTGTTATTTTGATTAATGAATTCTTTAATTAAATTTATGAATACCTTTTCATTTATATGTGTTTTTATAATTTATATGAATTTTGAAAGAGTTGGTAATCTAATAATTTTATTATTGATTAGTAATTCAATTCATCATTAGGGTCGTAAGTTTGATTTTGTAAAATATTACAAAAATGATTGAAGTTGTGGAACAACTTTTTTTTTTTTTTTTTTTTTTTTTTTTTTTTTTTTTTTTTTTTTTTTTTTTTTTTCTAAAAAGTCTTCTTGGTTTTTGCAACTATGGGCTAATAATAATAAGTTTAAAGAAACTATAATAACACAATTGTTTCACTGTTCTGTTGTAAATCAATTCAACATCAGCGTCATTAGTTCGATCTCGAGAATCAGTATTTATCTCTCATTCTCGATATACTAAAAAAAATGTTATATTGGTTTCTTAACTTTTGATTTATTTGGTGAAATTTACTATTGTTGACATTTGACTATTTCAAATGAAGAAATATGAATAGAATATTTCAGAATATTCATAGGATCTTTACTAATGTTCTTAATTTTAATTTTATTATCATTGTTTATTATTATTAACAAAATTGTTTATTTTGAGCTCATAACATTTGTTTATTTTCTTTAGCACAAATTGGAATTAGAGAATTACAAACTCATCAAAGGGAGTACAGTTAATTATTTTCAAATAATTGAGAGTTAAATAACGATTTTGAACTTATGATCATGATAATGAATTGAATTTCTACCAAACAATAAAATCATCGGTCATCGACCCTTTCGGTAACATAATATATGTTATCGATACTCTATTGGTCCAAAGACATTTCCTCTATTCCTTTGATTTCTTAAAGCAAAGATAATATTTTCGTTATATATATAGATTCGGTTGTCTAAGTTTCATGACAAATATTTGTGCATGACATAATTCTATGGAATTCTATGTCTTAACAAGGTTTGATTTTCAAGCAATTTATTATTAAAATAAATAGTAGAATTTCGATTGCATTTTCCTTTTACACCGTATACGATTGAAATATTTGTGTTCACTTTGTTAAACTCTTCGAAAAACTTAAACACTCAAAGTCCGATTTGATAATTATTATATTTTTTGTTTTTAAAATTTAAGATTTATAACAAATATTTTATCATATTTATTTTTATTTGGAAATCTACATCTTACTTTTATGGTTAGAAACCAAACAAAATGTTGATAACAAAAATAAAATAGATTTCAAAAACTTATTTTTATTTTTGAAATTTAAGTAGTATTTACATATTTTTTTAAAGTAAATATGAATATATTGTAGGTAAGAATGATAAAACATAAATGTAGAAATTTTATGTAGGTATAAATTTAAAAATAAAAAACAAAAAGCATGGGTCTTAATTTATAATTTCCTAAAAAACTATAATTAATTTGATTTTTTCTAATATTAAGTTAAATATATTAAACTATTTAAAAGAAAGTTAAACCTTAACAATTTTTTTTTTAATATTCGTAATTGTCCGAACCAGCTCCCTTGCACCTCGACTAATGTCACGAGACATACCGCATGACCATACAACATTTATATGCCAATAAAACTCGTTAAAAATTATGAACTCATAATCTTATATATCTTAAAATCCTCTAATTTGATCAATTGTGATAGTTAAAATCAACAATTTTTAAAGTCATAAATTTGAATCTATGACTTTTTTTTTTTAATCACTGTATTTCATAATAATTTTTTTAAAAAGCCACTGTATTATATAACTTAGTCATAGTCTAGTTGGCAAATTAAGAGAAATATAAATGATTGAGATATTTGAATCCTATTGTTGAAATATTCTACTGCAAGTTGTATTTATAAATTATAACAATTCAATAAACACTATTATGATAATTCAATAGAGATATCATTTTATACAGTTTGAATAAAATTATACGATTGAGTTGTTGAACAAACTACATTGAATATGAATATTATGGGCAAAATGTGAAATTAATAATAAATGTATTTGTATATTTTTATAACTACAACTATTTGGACCAATTTATACTAAAAAAAAAACTATTTGGACCAATTTTTTTTTTTTTTTAAACAATAGATTTTGACCAATTTATTTATTTACTCAATTAATCCATCGGACAATAATTGTATAACAAAAATATAAAACTAACAAACAAAATAATAAAAATAATGATTGGATATAAGTATGTAGTGCCTTCATTTTGTACGGGTTTGTTTGTCCTATTTAAAAAGATTTAGTTAATAAATACTTAAAATAAATTTAATTTTTACTATTTAAAACAATTCACAAGTCCTATAAATTTATTTTTAATCTTTTATTTATAATTATTTAATATAACTCCTTAATTTCAAATTATTCATTTTTAATTAATCAAAATAACTCATTTTAATCACTAAATGATTATATTTTAACTATTCAAAATAACTATTAATTTTAAATCTATATCTAAATAAAGATTTGAATTTAATTCGTTTACGAAAAACTACATTTAAATAAATCTTTTTACTACAATTCTCGATTTTTAACTATTTAAAATAATTCATTATCAAAATCAAATCTCGTATGAACTTCTAAAGTATATTTTCACACAAAAGATGTACGATATATTCTCAATTGAAACGGCAATTCTCGGTAATCTTAGAATTTTTTTTTTTTGAAACAAAGAATTTTTTATTTTTATAAACGGATAATATATTTTTTTTTATTATTTTTTTTTAGTACAGATAATCCATTTTTGTATATTAATATTGATGGGTAAAATATAAAGATGTAAGAGGTGGGGCCCACCACAACTCATAGTCCACTCGTTTCCTATATCTATTAGAACAACACATGGGGCAGGGACTTTATTCAGCGTTTTGACTTGGCCAAACATTATGATTCAAGAATGTGCCACAAAAATTTACAAACAAAAAAAATATTAAAAAACAAAATTTTAAAAAATTGTGTTATCATTAATGCTCTTAAACAAAAATAGAAAAAGAAAGACCCAAAAGAGTAATTTCTTATAAAGAAATTGTAGTATCGTAGAATACAAATTAAGTTATTTATTTTTCAAAAACACATAAAAATAAAAGAAAAATATTATTTATTTTGTTTTTATGTAAAATACAAATTAAGTTAAAATTTCCAAAATAATAATAATAAAACCATAGTAAAACTTATATAATCTTTTTAGTTGAATAGTTATTTTTCGTGAAAATTTTAATTCATGACTTCAAATAAAAATGTTAGAAATATTAAATTATAGAATTATTTTTGAAAATTTGTGGAATTTTGAAGTTTTTTTTTTTTTTTTTTTTTTTTTTTTGAAGAAAGATGAATTTTTAAATTTAATGTTAGTCAACAAAAGCAATTCTATGATATACATATGACTTGGTAAAAAAATAGATTATCAATTATGTATATTTATATTTGTTCCAGCCGTTAATAAAATTAGTATGTAAATAATTCTTTTAAGTAACTCTTAAATTATCAAAAAGATAATCATTAGATCAATGATAGAATTTATAATTGAACTTATTTTAATTATATAATTTTTAATATAATTTTTTTCTTTAAATTTGATAGTCAAATAATTAATATTTCAAAATCTGATTCAATTGGTTAAAGAAGACTTTGAAATATATGAGTCAACTCATGACAGTCACTTATCTACTACAAGTTTTTTTGACATTAAATATTATAGAATTAAATGATATGTTCTACGATATTAGTCGGAGTGCATGAAAGCTGGCCCAAACTGATATATAAAAAAATCAATATTCCAAAAAAAAAAAAAACAGATGATCGTTTGTATTAGATTTTACAGAAAATCAAGCAATTGACTGTTTGAACTTTGAACACAAAAATTTCACAATTGCCAAATTCATTAGCCCCATCTTCCTCGAACCTTCCTTCTTCTTCTCCACTCGGCCGCCATTGAAATCCCTTTTCATCCCCCTCAAATCTCAGTTTCCGCCATTGAAATTCCTTCCAATTCTTTCTCCAAGATCCAATCAAGCAAGGCCATGCAACCCACCTTAATCCTAGCCGTCGCATCCATCGCCAGTTTCACCCTCGGAACCCTATTCCTCCTCGGCCTCTTCCTCCTCTGCCGCATCTACAAATCCAACCGCCCAATCCACCGCAGCCGCGATCTGGATCTCCCCTCCTCCGCCGTCGCCGCCGACGAGAGCGCCTCCTTCGATCCCTCCCTCCGCTTCTCCATGGCCGAGCTCCGCTCCGCCACCAACAATTTCAGCAACAACCTAGTCGTCGGCGACGGCGCCTTCGGCGTCGTCTACAAGGCTCGCCTCTCCTCCGGCGCCACCGTCGCCATCAAAAAGCTCGACCGCGACGCCTTCCAAGGATTCAGAGAATTCCGAGCCGAGATGGAAACGCTCGGAAAACTCCGCCACCGCAACATCGTCAAGATCCTCGGATACTGCGTCGCCGACGCCGATCGTCTCCTGATCTACGAATTCCTCGAGAGAGGAAGCCTCGACTACTGCCTCTACGACGCCTCTACGGCGGCGACGACGGCGGATCCCGACGGCTATTTGCCCTTGCGGCAGCCGTTACAATGGGGAATTAGGTTAAATATCATGAGGGGAGTTGCTAATGGGCTTTTGTATTTACATGGGCTGGCCCAGCCCATTATTCATAGAGATATCAAGGCCGGAAATGTCTTATTGGACTCCCAATTCGAGGCCCATATTGCGGATTTTGGGCTCGCACGTATGATTGAGAGCTCTTGTTCGCACGTGTCGACTCAGTTCGCCGGGACTTGGGGTTACATGCCGCCGGAGTACAGGGAGGGGGTCACGGCGGCGACGGTGAAGGCTGACGTGTATAGTTTTGGGATTTTGATGTTTGAGGTTGCTATGGGCCGGAGGCCCAATTTGCCCATGGTTTTGGATGGGAAAGAAGTGGGCCTGATCGAATGGGCCCGGATTTTGGTGGCCCAAAATAGGCACATGGAAATGGTGGATGCTAGCATTTCGAAGGAGGAACTAATGGAGGCTAATGTGAAGGAGTATTTTAGGATTGCTTGTTTGTGCACGAGTGACAAGTCTAAGGAAAGGCCTCATATGTCGTATGTTGTCGAGTTGTTGGATCGGATTTGTGACGTGAAGTTGCGTGACGATGACGAGTATCTAAATAAGCTCGACGTACTCGTGTAATTTTGGCGACAATGGTGACGTCGACGGCGACATTCATGTGTGGGTGAGATGATATGATGGACAACATTTTTATTTAGAGGGGAGTAAATAGTGTGTTGAGCCAATTATTCAAATAGGTCAAATGAAGATTGATGTTGCTGAGGTTTTATTTGTTTTTTTCTATTTATATATAAATATATGTGACAAAGGAATTTGAATATTTCTTGTATAATCTTATACTAACTGGAATTTTTAGTGGTATAATGTAGTGGGGGTTTATATTTTTACGTGGAGTATCTTTTTAAGTTTTTTTTTTTTTTTTTAAATCTTACGCATCTTTTTCGTGCCAAACTTAGTATGTTTCACTCTTTAACGAGAAGTTGTGTTTTTAACTAAAAAGTTAATAGTTCAAATTTTGACTTCGTGTTCTATATTTTAGCAAAAGTTGCATTTCAAAGTCGTACCGATTGGTAGAGAGGTCTCAAAGAAAACGTTGTCTTAAGAGGAACGGATACTCGATACCGGATTCTAAAAATTAGTGTAGTACTAAATAAGAAATTTGCAAACATTGAATCTTTTTTTTACAAGAAAATTGGTGTAGATATATAAAATTATTTATATTCTTTGAAAGTTACATTATAATCTTTAATCTTTCATAAAGGTTTTAGTAGTAGTAGTTTCAAACAAACTAGAGAATACTAAGAATGTTTGCTTCAATTAACTTTTCATGGAAGATTCTAATGAAACATTTATAAAATGTAGTATGGTAGCTTGTGAAAACATTAATCTACTTTTGAAACAAGAGGTATTTAAGGCATGTTTGTTAACATTCTCGTTTTCATATGTTGAAAAGTTTCCCATTCATGAGAGAACAAATAGGGGAAGATTCCATACTTCTTTTTGGTGTTTATTTATCTGTTTTGTGAGAGAAGGCATCAAAGCAAGCACTGCATCACATTTTTATCTGTTCATCAAAATTTCAAGACAGTTCATACCACTCCATATGACATAAAGAATTAATTGAGAGAGACAAGAAGTCAAAGGCGCGGTAGCACGGTTAGCAAAGGAAACTCCAACTAAAAGATAGCTTCGATCGATATAATTTTCGACAAAACGAGCTGCACCTCGAGAGACAAAAGACGAGGCAGGTTTATCTCTAATTGAACAAATGATGCAACAAAAGTTTAGCAAGGTGTGAAAAGCTAATATGCACCAAGTGAATTACACAGAATCATGAAGTAAAAGGAAGACTTTTATATATAACAGAAAAACAGAAAACATTGCAAGGAGCACACATTTGAATGGCTATTGAGTGTGTCAAACAACAAAACTTTCAAGAAAGACTATCAGATTTAGATACATTATAAATTACAGCAATTGGAAAAATATCGCAACATCGACCTTGTTCATCGTGTCAATCGAGATCTACTATCCCAAAATTTGAGAGGAGGATCTTTACTTGAACAACAAAGTTTGAACCAGTTGCATATTCTGTGAGCAATCCAACAGCAAAACCAAACATTGCCCACCTGTTGAGGAAAAACAACCCAGTAAGAGAAATGAAGGCACTTAACTAGTAAGCTAGCTGATTCTAGGGGTGTACAAAAGATCCAACAATCCGAACAATCCAGATTACCCAATCCAAACCGTGGATTGAGTTATATTTTTATAATTTGTTTTGGTTCAGGTCGATTTTTGGATTCGCCAAATTTTACCTCGGTGAAACCCAACCAAGCCTAAACTAAGAATAAATATTATATATATGTGTAAGATTAATTAACCATTTTTTTTTTTTTTTTTTTTTGCAGATTACAGATCATGTGTGGGCCTTGAAAATAAATAGGAGATAAATTAAATCCGACTAGATGATAACCCAATCCAACCTATACATAGGGTTGGATTGATTAACCAAAAAATTTAAGTTGGTTGGTTTAAAAAATTTCCCTAATCTAATTTAATCAAACTCAACTCGGATCATGTGCACTCGGTAAAATACGGAAGGAAGGCACACAAAGGACCAGTTTAACTCCCAATCAGATACAAACCTTCAGGAGCCACGTCAAATGAAAATACATTCCATTTCCATATAATTAGGAGTGTAATCAATAACCATTAAGTATTTTAAATTTGACTTGTTTTATGTACTTTAAACTTTTAAAATAAAAAAATGTACCTCAAAAGATAACCTTTGAATTCTTAGCCTCTTAAGGAAATGATTTAACTAGAGGTTAACAAAACTTCTAATACATGAGTAAGAAGTTTATTTATATAAACAATAGACATAGATGCATGGGCTAGAAAAGTTAGACTCAGTTTACATATTTATGAACTATTACTTACAAATCTTTACATCCCAATGAGTTATTGTAATCACTAACTAAAAAATAATCACCTATTTTTATTTATTCATTTTTAACCACTCAAAATAACTATTCATTTCTAATCGTTCGTATCTAATCATTCATTTATATCCACTCATTTCTATTTACATCCAAATGAGTTATTGTTTGTAACCCCTGTAAAAATAATTGATGTGTTGAATGTAAGATAGCTATCTAGGCAATAATTTTCTACCGTTTACTTAACTTACTTAACATCTAAATGTTATAGGATAAGAGATATGTACTATGAAAATAGTCGTGCTGTGCGTAAGCTTGCTCGGATGATAATTTTTAAACAAATTATGAAGAAGCCATGAATTGGCCAACAACACAAATAGCAAAATATCTAGCAACAAAGGTTTAATAATCATTGTTAAAAAAAAAAAAACAGAGAAGAAAAGGGGGAAATGAAATAAACCTGCCATTAGAAATCTCATTCTTCCCAATGAATCCAAAGAACGGTCCCTGATCGGCTTCATCAAGCTTCTTCTGCTTGAAATACTCCTGAAGCTCCTTAGCCTTCACCCTCTGAAACTCCAACGTGATCGCATTTTCCTGTTTCGCCTTCGCCGGCGGCGGAGAAACTGGAGCCGCCGCCGCTGACGGAGGCGATTGCGACGGAGGAGACGGCTTGAGAGGCGGCGTAGGCTCTCTAAGAGAGGGAGCCGCCGGTCTCCGAATAGGACCTTCGGTCTGAGAGCTCCGAATGGTGAAGAGGAAAGGCTTGGAGGAGGAGGAGGAGGAGGAGGAGAATCTGATGGAACTGTGAGCCGAAGAGGAAGAAGCGGCGGAGGCTCCGGCGGCGGCGGCCGGCGAGATTTTGATCTTGGCGAAGGGGATTGTTGACATTTCCGTTTCTGATTCAGATTGTTTGAGGAACTGAAACGGATTCGGAATTGGGGAATTGATTTCTTTGTTTTTGTGGAGAAATGGGATTTGGATATGTTTGTTGTGGATACAATGTCGCCAAGTTTCGGATCAATACAGGCCTAGAGAATGAACGAATATATATACATTTATATTTAATTAAATATTTAATATTAATCAACAAATGGTTCCATGGTCTAGTGGTCAGGACATTGGACTCTGAATCCAGTAACCCGAGTTCAAGTCTCGGTGGAACCTAATATTATTTTTCCCTTTTTTTTCCCATTTTCCAATTATACAAAATATATATATATATATATATATATCAAAATCAAATATTTTTAGTTTTGACATTTCAATAATATTTTATTTTAATTCTTTACACTAATTTTAAATTTTGATGATTTTGTTATTTTTGTCTTGTTATGAATTTTATTTTAAAAAGAAAACAAAAATCAAAAGACGGGAACTACAATAAACATAATTGAAATATAGGAGATAAATATTTATATTTTATCCAAAATTTTAACAGCAAACCTCCCCATTCATTTTTCTTAGATTTAGTGGAAACAGCTCAATTCAATTTTTCAATAGCAGATCATTATATTTAGAGAAATTGTAGTGGATAATCACTCTTAGAAAAATAATTACGAAGTTAGTCATGTTAAAGAGTAATTGTAAATCTATTTTTTTGTTTTTACCAATTGCTTTTCATTGAGTGCTTTATGTCAGCCACCTGAAGTTTTTTTTTTTCTTTTTTTACTGGTTTTGTTTTAATTTCAAGATAATTTTTTAAAAAAATTAATTAATTAATTAGGTTTGATTTATTCTTTCAAAATTTCAAAATTTTCATTGCTTTATTTCTTTTTTTTTCAAATCTCAGTTTTACTTTATTATTTTTTTCTTTTTGTATCATGGGTTTTAAATTTTTAGATTTGATGTTCCAAATCTCAAATGATATAAAATTAAAAAATTGGAATCGATAAATTACTCTAACAAAATAATTATGAATGTAGTTAAATTTAAAAATATTTACATCTTCAATATTATATTATTTAATACTCACTAATACAGTATCACATTATTAATACAATTTATGTATTATTAATATAGTATGAACTATTCTAATAAAATAATTATAAATATAGTCAAATTTAAAAATATTTGCTTATATAACTATAAATATTATTAATACGGTACGAACTATTCTAACAAAATAATTAAAAATGTACTTAAATTTGAAAATATTTGTATTTATTGTTATGAATACCGTTTAACATTGAATTATTAATACACACTAATACAATATTAAAATTTTAATACAGTATCATGTATTAATAGAATATGAACTATTCTAATAAAATATTTATAAATGTAGTCAAATTTGAAAATATTTGTATCTATAGGTATAAATACAGTTCAATATTGTATTATTAATACTCCTTAATATAATATTATGTATTATTAATAGAGTATGAACCATTCTAACAAACTAATTACAAATGTAGACAAATTTAAAAATATTTGTATTTATAGTTATAAATATAGTTCAATATTGTATTTTTAATACTCACTTATACATTATTAAATTATTAATACTATATTGTGTATTATTAATACAATACGAACTATTCTAACAAAATACTTACAAATGCAGTCAAATTTTAAACTATTAGCATCTTTATTTATAAATACAACTCAAGATTGTATTATTAAGATTCATTAATACATTATCATGTATTATTAATACAATATAACTATTCTAACAAAATAATTACAAATGAAGTCAAATTTGAAAAATATTTGCATCTATATTTATAAATACGGTTCAATATTGTATTATTAATAGTCATTAATACGATATTATTTATTGAATTTAAATAATCTTATAAGTTTCCCAAAATAATATCCACAAATCCTTATTTACTTAAAATATGTATTTATTTATTAATACATGATTAAAAAATTTATGAAATTACCATCATATTTACAATATTATTTAGATCATAATATTTACTTAAAATATGTATTTATTTATTTATTAATGCATGATTAAAGATATAATAATGTATTAATGATACCTAATACTGTATTAATGATACATAATACTGTATTAATGATACATAATACTGTATTAACGATATATAATATTGTATTAATATTAATACTATAATATGAGTATTTATAATAAAGTATTAAAATGTATTAATACCTATATTAATCATACTTATACTTACCCAACTAAAAAAAAACAATATTAATATATTTTAGAATTGCTAATACATTAGCTAACTTACTTCATTTAGTAGCATATTTATTCAATAATACATATCGAAAGATTCTAAATTTTGTTGGCAAAATCAAAACAACTATTAAGAGAAATAGAGTATCTTACATAAAATATATATATATTTTTTTTACATTTGGGTTGGAAAGTTAAAAAGTCTCCACAATTAATTACAGAGATTTGTTTTTTGTTTTTCAAAATTTAATGCTTTTCTATATTAATAAAGGTTGTTTTTAGAGTAGGTATATTTATGTAATCTCACTATAAAATCAATTTCCTTTATTCTAACGGCAATCTATGCAAATTTTTTTTTTTTAAACACGCGTGTAATTTAGTTTTTTTTTTTTTTTTTTTTTTAATCTATATCTGTTAAAGGCCCTTACTTTTATCTTTATTTTAACAAAGTCAGCAAAACTGCTGTCATTAGAGCAGAATCCCACTGCATTGTTAAAGTCAAGGACATTTTGTAAATTCCTTAAAAGCAATCGTATAGTTTAACTTCAATTGTATCCTAATGTGCGAATGCTTATAACTTAAATGTCATTATGTATAACCCAGTAATTACGAGATTACAACTTTCAATCTCCTTCCTCAAATATTGTTTGGTAAAAAAAAGAGTACAACAATGGGATGGGATTGGGTTCCCCACTCTCAAAAGCCAAATTTAGAGCCAGCAAGTTCAATGGGTCAAACAATTCTCCATTAGAAGATCTCTTAATAAAACTCAATTTAGTTATGAAAGTGAGCATAGTTCAAAGGTAATAGACAATGATACGTATTAAAGGTTAGAATCTCAAATTTTAAAAAAAAATAAAAAATAATAATAATAATAAATAAGGTAATAATAAATAAATAAATAATAAAAAACCTGTCTTCTCTTCCGTTCTTTAATCCCAGAAACCTTTCCACAAACAGAGCATAGAGTTCAGAATCTCACATAAACCACAAAATTTTCTTGTTGCTTTCAATGAGAGCATTTAATCAACAAACAGAGTTCATATGGCAATAGTCACTACAAATCCTTAATTATACCTTATTAATATAAAACCAAGCAAAAGCCTAATCAAAAGCTTCATTATGAATACTCAACATTAAATATCCCCAAAAAAATTGTTTTGTTCATGACAAAACCACAAAAAGAACAGAGTAAATAGTAATAAAGAAATATGGGATGATGCAATATAAAAAAAAATGCAACAAAAAGTACTTAAGTGAAGGTCATCCATGTGAAAAAAGAAACTTACTGAAACCAGCACTTGATAACCATGAAGAACATGGAAGCCAACATAATTCCTGGATGGTTTTTCTGCTTGTCTAAAATTGCTGAGAGAGCTGTGAGGATCTTGAGCATATGTCATCAATGGTACAAATGGGGTTTGAATTACATGATAGTGCATAAACACCTTTTTCCGATATCATTTTCATCGTCGGACGCATTGATTTCACTGCAATGGTGATTAAAACTCAAACTCAGTAGAAATACAAACTTAGATAGTATATAATGCTAGTTTTGATCAGCAAAATCTGAGATACAAGGTTAGATTTTGGGTTTACTAGGCTAAGTTTTTCATCAATACATTTACTACACCATACCAGGGTTTAATCTCAGACAATGAGAACGCTGGTAGTAGAATGAAAAATAAGGATGATAACAATTATACTCCTATCGTTCGTCGAATCGACAATTAGATCACTATGTTTGAAAATGGTTTCAAACACGGGTTGGCATTGGCTTATTGATCAAAGATGATCTTGAGGATCTAAGAGGTTAAGAGTATGCCATAATAGCCACCGACCTAAAAACTAGTTTCCTTCGAATTCCCTTGACAATCAAATGTTGTAGGACAGCTATTCCTATAAGATAAACGCACATTAATGTCAATGAAGACTTAAAATTTTCCATGGTTCAAAAGGGATTATTGTGATGAACATTGAAGTTGTATAGCTTCTTGGAAACATGGACCTATATGCAAGCTGCAAAACAAAAATTATCTTTTCTCTAAATTGGATTTTAGAATGTTTAAACTATCATACCTTGGTTCAAATTCTTTGACATGAGCAAGCTCGCTTCCACAAGTATCTGTCCACTGCACTTTCCTTCTTTCTACATGACTAGAATCACAGCCCTTTCCTCCCAAATCTTCCTTTCCATCAGCATTCCGAACAGAAACTACACCAGCATCAGATGTTTTTTTCAAGCTACTTTTAAGCACCATTTTGCTTGCAAGATTGTCATCATTTGATCTAGGAACATGATTCTTGCCATTATCAGAAAGATGCGATACTTTTAAACTATCTTGACATTGTGTAGTAGTCGCCGCTTTCTTCAAAGAAGACGAATTTGGCCCTGTAGGATTATGTTGAAAGCAGCGAAAGGAGGAGGAGGCGCACCTCCAAGAAATCCACGTCTTTGTTGAAGCCAGCTGAATGTTAAGGTCAGGCTCTTGGTCCAAGTACAATGGCAAAACTCTCATGGGTTTAACTTCTTCTGACCCAAGAGAAGAAGGGTCAAGCTACTGCTATAACCAGAAGCTGAAGAATAAAAGAAGCCTCCCCCTTCTACTGCCAATAACATCAGTTGTGCTCATCTGGGAACCCAAAAAGAATTTCAACAAAGATCCCTACTCATAATATTTGAGGACACCCTCCCATTCATCCATCTATAACTCAGAATCAAAATGGTCATTGTACCTATCACCATCCAAGTGCTCCCCTGCTCGAAATCTCGACCTCTGATGTTAAAATTTATTTCTACTAATCCGTGCAAGTTGGCTGTTGTTAAGAACAAAGTTAAAATGGTTCCAGACTTCAAGTTTCTTAAAAAGCATTCAAATACTAACTAAGAGCAAAAATTTGTGGCCCTTGACCAACACAAACAACAAAATCCTACGAAATCTGAACTTAAAAAAGAAAATCATTCAACAGCTCTCTTCAGTAACAACTTACCCTAGATAGATATCGCCTAATTATGTGCCAAAAAGAATGAAGAGACATATCCAAGGTTGAGCAAAAAGTGAGGTATAAAACAATGCATAGAAATTTTATGTCAGAATAGAAGTAACAGGTAAAAAAACATGATATGAAAATAGCATGATTCACTTTTTTTTTTGGAAACCAGAAAATTAAAGCTTCTCGGGTAACCACACCTGTCCCTAGACCAGGCTCAAGGAGACATCGAAGGAATAGAGACACGGTAGGTGTCTACAAATTAATATCGCATGTGAGTATCGAACGTGAGATCTTGAAGGGAGCACACCTTCTAGTGTTTTAAAAAGCGTAAGGCGCACTAAGGCGCAATGGTCCTCTGGAGCCTTAGGCTCAAGGCGCACCAAAAGGCGAACTATATAAAAAAACACACAAAATTTATACATGTGTGTATACACAATAATAACACTTTTCATGGACATAAATGAAGTTTTAACCAAGAATAATATATAAAACATACATAATATTCAACTATCAACCTTCAAGCACTTCGAATAGCCTAATACGGGGATCTAAAAACACAAAAAGTGCAAAGGAAATAAAAAATCTCATGAGGTGCGCGCCTTTTGGCACTCGGGGCTTCACGTAAGGCGCAATAAGGCACGCGCCTTATTACACGAGCCTGACCTGGACAAGCGAGGCACTAGAAGTGAGACTTGAGCCTAGGTGCGCCTTTTAAACATTGGCACCCTCAGATCCCAAGCCTTAAACTATCGTACCACCCCTTAGGGACGAAAGTCTTCGACGACGACGACGACTACTACTACTACTACCAATTCTCCAAATTTCAAAACTGAAGGTTTCAGCTGGACATTTTCAACATTTTCTACTGTTGAAATCTAACTACTGCTATTGGATCCAGTGGTGATTTCACAGTGAAAAAAAGGTTCAAATTATCAAGCACTATTAAATCAGAAATTGCAACATTTCCATTGCAGCTAAGAAGTAAAAAACAATTAAAAAAAAATTGGAATAGATAAAATTAATAGACGAAAGAGGAAACAAAGATCTACTACTACTACCGGACCACATGAAAAAGAATCTCCCGCCGTTATTCTAATCTTCACGAAACTCGATAAGATATATAACTTTCTGCGTTCTCCGAAACTCCGATAACGAATTGAAATCTACAATCACCTGCGCAAAAATCAAGAACAGCTTCAAACACAAATCAACAATCAAAACGAGCATCCACTGAAATGCAAACAACTACAATATACACAGCCATTTCAGAAATCTACAAACTGCTTCTACATGAGAAGATCACTATGAATCATCAACAATGATCCACAATCTCCTGCGCAAACACAAATTAACAATTAAAACGAGCATCTCACTGTTCATGAACTCTGCAGCCATTTCAGAAATTCACAAATCACTTCTCAGTTGAGAAAATCACTACGAATCAATCATCAAACAAATTTCAGCGGAAATGAGGATCAACATTCTTCGAAACTAACACGAATTCTACGAACGATCAATTCGATTCGAATCGATTCCTCGGGCACGCAAAAACGAGATCGAGCAAAGAAGGAGAAGCTTGTGGCTGTACCTGACTGCAGATTCCATCCAGGTACGACAGTGAGAGAATAACGCGGCGGAATTTCGGGAGTGAAATCGGCGGCTCTGACGATTTTGCTCGTGGAAATGGCGGTAGAGAGGTAAAAATCGCCGAGGAATTGAGAGAGAGAGAGAAGAGAGAATATTATAAAGAATATAAGAAAAAGAAAAAAAGAAAGTCGGAGCCGTCTCTGGCTTACATTATTTTAGGGAAGACAAAGATGATGACTCTAGCGCATGATAGTGGCGGGCCCCACCTGTTATTATTTCCTAATTCTTTTTCTAATACACTTCGTTTATTATTATTAGTTTTATTATTATTATTTGTAGATGGACAAATTAAAGTGAGGTGGGGCCAAGCGTCATTTCCACGATGAGGACCTTTTTTTTTTTTTTTTTTTTTTTTATAATAATTATTATGTATCTAATAAATGGAGACAAAATTTAATAATTTATCTTCTTTTAGTTCAAATTTTAATAATTTAATGACAGGAAAATAGTCCACCTATTTAAAATAGATTCAAAATCTGTTTCATTGTTATTCAATAACTTAAACTAGCGCATTTTTTGTTTAATGGGTGATTCTATCAAAATTAGTTGGTATATAATATATATATATAAATATCAGCAAAAAGATAATATATATATATATATCACAAAAAGATATCACCACAACATAAATTGAATATTAATTATATCATTGTCAGGAAAAACAATGTTTAAGAAAAAATAAAATACTTCCAACTATTTTGAATGTCCATCATCGACTTGAGATAATAATGAGTGTTTTTCAACAAAGTAGATTATATTGGCTAAAAACTTAAAGTTTGATTTAGTTGAGATTTGAAAATAAAAAAAATATGCAAATACACTTTTTTTGTTTTTTCAAATACTAAAGAACACATTAATTTTTATTTTTATTTTCCTATTAAAAAAATTTCATTTTTAAATTTGTTGTTGATATTTGAAAAAATAGTAAATAGGCAAAAAAAAAAAAAAAAAAAAAAAACACATACACACACAAATTTTTATGTTTCCTTTTTTTTTAATGACAATTAGTGAACTAGAGTTGGGTCAATGAATATACACGGATACCGTTGAGTTATTATTTTTATTGGCAAACAGAGTTGGAGTTGCTCGAACAAATTTGTGTTCAAGAATTTGATACTTTAACTGCAGAAGCTTGTGCCTTGCTTCATGGTTTTATGGAATTTTGCTTGATGAAAAATCTTCTTTTCTTAGTTTAGCTGCTTTTGATTTTTCCTTTAAAATTAGGTCCTCTAATTTTGTGACCCATAACCTTGTAGGTTGGGCAAATTCCATGGGTAATCTTTTTTATATGGGTGGTGTCTTTTTTATTAGTTTATTTAACACATCGGAAAAGATAAACTTTTTGACCCTCTTATATCATTTATTAAAGTGATCTGAAAAAATAAATAAATAAAATATACATTTTTAAAAAAATACAATAAATGATTGCTTTATTAAATTTTATTCCTTGTTTGGCAAATATGAAAGAGGAAGAAAATTAAAAATTAAAAATTAATTGAGTTGAGTACTGCTTTTTAGGAACCAAATCTTCTTGGCAGCTTCTATTTAGGGCAACACACATAAGATTTTGAACTAAAAATCATTGTAATTTTTGCCTTTCATTAATTACATGTCTGCCCTGTCCTTTATTTTCTTTGGTTTCATTTACTATTTCTTTTAATCAATAACAGTTGATGCTTCTTTTTTTTCTTTTTTGTTTTTGAAATAATAATAGTTAATGCTTGTGATTCACTTTTTAGGCACTATTTTTCATACTAATTGCTAACACTTTTTTTTTCCTCAATACCACATTGTGTAGGGTTGCACCCATCTCAAACAACAATAATTATGTATGACTCATTTACATTTTTTTAAAAAAAACAAAATTACTCATTTACTTTATGAACCTCTGAATTTGAGTTGATGTGGAATATCTTCTTATATGGAAATTTAAAAGAATTGATAACACGAACAACTCGAGCAACTTCACTTAATTATGAGTTGAGTTTAATTGAGTAAATTATCGGTTTGGGTTGAGTTTGCTTTTTAGAAGTTATTGATTTTTGGTTCAATTCACACTCTTATGAAAGTAAAGCGTTCAATTTAACTAATTGATCTTGTTATTAAACTATGACCAATACTTTTTATATATATAAAAAAAAGGTCATGATTTCAATTTGTATTTCATAAGTCAAAATTTTAAAATCTTAAGATTTATGAATTGTCAAAACAACAAAAATCAACAACAATTTAAGGAAAATTTTTCCTTAAATTTGGTTCAAAGCAATTTCACAAATGAGTTTGTTCATTAATTGGGCGCTTCTCCGTCAGTGGTTGATGGGCTATTTCTGAAGGTTAAAAAAGACTCTAAATGGGGTCTATTTTTAGAAGCCATTGAGTAATTTTTGTAAGATGGGTTCATTATGGTCAGGCAAAGCTGTTGTTGTTAAATTACCTGAGGCTACTAGACTCACTTCTAACCCATATCCGGTGGAGGGCAATGTCAACCTACATAATTTTGTTCCCATAAGTAAGAACCATGTAGTCAAGAAAGTAGCTCGAAAGTTTTTATCAATCCCATATGGGCACTACTACAATATCTATAATAGAAGGCGGGCACACTTTTTAAATTTTGAAAACACGGAAAATCGAAGGCGGGCAAA
>JBBMEF010000014.1:1288706-1308908 GCA_037832685.1 Sicyos baderoa | reverse complement strand
TCTCACCTATATTGATAGAAACCAAACAAAATTTTGAAAACAAAAAAAAGTAGCTTCCAAAAGTTTGTTTTTGTTTTTGTTTTTAAAAGTTGGTTAGTATTCACTTGCTTTCTTAGGGAAAGATGAATATATTGTAAGAATGATGGAACAAAATGTAGGAAATTTGAGTGAGAATAGACTTAGATTTTAAAAACCAAAAACAAAAAATCAAATGGTTATCATACGGGGTCTTAGTTGTTTAGTTTTGTGGACTTTAGATGATTTTTGCTTCCGGCCGTTTTTTTTTATATTCTCCGGGCCACCTCGAATATTTTTAATGAACAACTGCTTGATCTCACTACATTTCTATGTTGGATAACTCTTAAGAAACTAATTTCGGGTAGATAGTCAGAGGTTACTTTATAATTTACAAAACCCTTACTGCTTTTTTGGTTTATCAACAACTTAGAGTTGAAAGAAAAGGTTGGGTATCACATTTTAATGAGGTTCTTGAAATTCTAACATTTTCACGGTTCCCTGAAATAAAACTTCAACGATTGCCACTTTCATTATCATCATTTGTTTCAGAGGTGTATAATGTCTGCACTGTATCTTTCGAATTGCATCAAAATCCTATTCTCCGTCTTCAGTTATTTCGAATATTCATTTTATTAGTCAAAGATTAGCTTAGGCAGTTGCTCACCACAAGAAACTAAAATGTCCATATTATTCTGTGTGATTTCAGACTTTGCAAGCGGTTCACGTCTGCAGTTAATTGAGAAACCAAGTAAAATTTCTATGTCTTCTACTAATAAGTGGTGCATTCAAGGACTACCAAATTTTGGTAAGCCCATTCGTATTCCAAAAAACCAGAAGAAAACAGTGGTATCGTGCATAAAGACGCCTGAAGTTTCTGAGAATGCTAAACCCAATGGTAAGCCTTGAAGTTTCAGTATTGTTTGATTGTGTTGTGTGATTGAAGTTTGTTCTTCCTCTGACTGTACATGCGTTAAGCTGTTCATTACAATAGCAAGCATGAAAACGTACAATGTAGTAACTATAACATGATCATTTTTCATAAATAAAGTTCAAAAATCACAATAAGGTTGGCTATATGCTGTTTTGAATTCGTGCGTATGTCACTTTTGGGTGCCAAAAATTGACAGTCTTAATTTATACAGCATGCATAAAAAATATTCCTGCAAATATTATGCTTTCTAATGCTTGCTACTGATGTGGCAACTTGTTTGATCATTATGCATCAAGTTTGTTAATTTATAAACTCATACCTTTAGGACTCCTTACTAAATATTCACTTGCTTCTTTGTTAGATATTTTAATCGCACTAAGTGTTAAGGACAAATCCCTACTTAATTAGAATGAAACCATACCTCTATCATAGATGACTTGATTATGCATGAGTAGTTCAAGTGTTTCTTTCCATGGTGAACTATTTTGGTTTCTTAATTGTAAGTTTAATCTATTTCTCTCTGAACTACCATTATTTATTTATTTTTAAAAAAAATTTGAACAGTCATTATGGTTCTATGCATTTTTCACTGAAATTAGGCATCTATTCTCCGGTTACATTCTTTATCAGCTTTTATACTTTCAACTTGATATCGACAGATAGCATACTCCAAGGTTCAGTACAGAAGAAGCCTGCAGCAAATGCAACTTTTCCTAATGGACTTGAAGTGAGTTTGGATTTAATCTTATGTTCCTGTTTTTTCCTAATGAAAAGAAGACACTTTTCATCCGGTATTCTTTTTCAGAACTTCAGCTGAAACTTCTTTTTCATAACTACACCTGAAACTTCTTTTTCATTTAGCACTGAAATTCATATGTTATGAGCTTCTCCTTCATGGTTTTTGTACGCATCTAATTGGCATTGCAAGGTACTAAGTTAGAGTGTCATGGCCACCTGCTGAAACAAAATGGCCTTGGTATTATTCCCATTATATTAAATTTATTTATTTTACTTGCTGAGTGTATTTGTCAGTGCTTTGCAAAGGACGACTGTAGGTTTTGTTCCTGTTTTTTTATCCCTTATGTTTTGCTTAAGTTCGAATTGTTTTTTTACTAGTTGAGGAGTTGAATGTTGCACTTGAAATCTAATGATATCGGTTTCTTAAGAAAATTTCTCCAACATGTCCATTAAGTTCCTTTCTTTTTGGGTTCAAATGAAAGTCGATTAATAACTCCGTTTCCTATCGAAAAAGAAAAAAAAGGAAAAAAAAAGTGGTTAATAGTTATGTTGTCTTTGGACAATTACATTCTATCCTTCTGAATTGAACTGACTTATCTATTGTTTGAAATCATCAGGCACTGGTGCTGGAGGTTTGTGATGAAACAGAGATTGCTGAACTAAAACTAAAGGTGTATTGAAACTCAGCTTGAATAGTTCTTATCAGTTTATCCTTCACCTAATATCAAGATTTTGATGAGAATCAAAAGAACATTGTACGAGACACTACTAAAATGATATACATCACATGGTTGTTCAGCCAATGAAAAACAGATACCGCATTTTGAATTGCTTAGCCTCGGACTAAGTTTCAGGGACAAAAAGGTGTAGTTGAGTTAATTTTATGTTGACTTGTGTTCTGTTATCTACTATAGGTTGGAGAATTTGAAATGCATTTGAAGCGGAATATTGGAGTCGTAAAAGCTCCTCTGTCTTCCATTTATCCAACAGTACCTCCACCAATTCCATCCGAACCCATGGTTGTCTCAGCTCCTACTGCACCAGCACCTCCAAAACCCTCTGCAGAGAAAACAACTCCCTTTACAAATGTTCCCTCAGAGAAGTCCTCAAAACTAGCAGCTTTGGAGGCATCTGGATCAAAAGGATATGTTCTAGTATCTTGTCCTACGGTATGTAATGCATTAATGTGTAAGGTTCTGCTTCATCTTAAAGAAAGAACTGTGAAATCAGAGTAATCCTATTAATCGTAATTTTACTTGTGCTTTCACTAGGTTGGATCGTTCCGAAGGGGCAGGACAGTAAAAGGAAAAAAGCAGCCTCCGATTTGCAAAGAGGTACTGCTTTCATGCCTACTTTACTTATCTTCAGTAAAATATGACTGGAACTTTGACTACCAGACCCATTAATGATCTTATCCTCAGTCACGAAAAGTCGCAAACATGCCTACGACCTTTTAGAACTTTCTTTCCCAATTTTAGTTTTACGTTTATGTCAAACTTAGCAAATCACGTAGTTCATGATGTGGCGGCTTATTTCGTGTACAGGATGATATAATAAAGGAAGGACAAGTAATTGGATATGTAGATCAGTTTGGCACTGAACTTCCTGTAAAGGTACATACACGTGAACCTTTCAATCTGAATACTTATGTGCAAGACCTCTCTAGCAACCATTGATACTAAATTTTACCCTCAATTCATTGTTGAGCAGTCAGATGTGGCTGGAGAAGTATTGAAGGTTCTTTTCAAGGAAGGAGGTACGATTATTCTGTTTATTCGGACAGATTTTTTTTTGAGTACATATATTGGGGGAGGGGGGCCAACAAAACCCTATTTAGAGGGCACTACTGCTCTAAAATAATATGAGAGTCAAAACCGATTTCTGGGCTCGAACTTGTGACGGTAGAGTTGAAATGGATTGACACCAATCAAGATAACGAACTGCGCCATCGACTCATTCGGTTATTCAGACAGTTATAATAACTGTTACAACATATCTCAATGGCCCATGTGTCTTTAGTTGCGTTAGTACTATGAAAATTAATCTTAGTATATTTATGCCATTAGTCAAAGCCTCAACTAAGTTCAACCTGAAGTTTACTGGGAGCTCTTAAATTTTATTTATGGTTTGCAGAAGCTGTTGGCTATGGCGACCCCCTCATTGCCGTCTTGCCAGCGTTCCATGGAATCCGATGATGATGATCCCCAACAATTATTTTGAGGATCAAGGTTTGCAGATTTTCATCATTTTTTTTGTCTACTGTTTCTCTACTAAAACGTGGTTAGACAACGAGGGCCTTAATTGCTGATACGTATTTTATGTAGGTTTTCGAGTTTTGTTACAATAAAGATTTTATCAACCTACCTCTACTTTTTTGTGTGGATTGATTCCTGTTTTACCATGTATGGGTATGATTGAGTATCTAGCTTCTGATCTTGAGGTCAACATTATGTGATTTATGGCTAGTTGAGCTAAGTTTATTTTAACAGGGGTGAAGGTTGTCTTTAATATTGTTTACTTTAGGGCTCATTTGATAATGTTATTCAATCTGTTTTGTTTGTTTGTTTGTTTTTCCCCCATAAACTAGAACTAAACATGTTTTTGATTAGAAATCCTTGGAATTTTGTGCTTTATAGAAATAGAAAAAAGCAAAATGGTTTTGATAACTTTTTTTTTTTAAGATCGAGCGAAAAGGAAGTATTTGGATGAGTAATTAACTATTATTTTGAGTGATTAAAATGATAGATTATATTAAATGATTAAAAATTGAAGTGATAGTAATAATTCATTTATATGGAAATTCTTGTAAATGAGTTGCATCTAACAACTCGTTTGGATGTGAATTTTGGTAGAATTGAAAAAATTAGAAATTATTTTGAATGCTTTTAAAATGAAAGAATCCAAAGCTTGGCTACTTCTCCGACCACTCAATATTCCGACTGTATATCTATCTGTCATCCTCGTCCATATCCGAAACTTTGACTTTACGTATTCAATTTTCTCATCTGTTTATTCATTTTAAACCAAACGAAACTTTCATTTATTTATTTATTATTTTTAATATGCGATGCTTAAAATTTAAAGTCAATTATGAGTTCAGTGTACTAAATTTCAAGCTATTCCCAAACTAAAAAGTTAAAATTGTGATAAGGGTTTCAATTTTCATTTTAGGTGTACATTACCGGCATATTCAATATTTTTAAAATTAATATTTTATCAAAAAATAAAATCGAAGTATACCTAAGTAGGTGAAAAAATTAGCTCCACAAAAAAAAAAAAAAAAAAAAACTGTGTCGTAAGTAACCCAAAAATGTTAGAAAATATAGTATATGCTAGACATGAAATTGATAGGCGAAGAATTACTTGTTTGACATGTTTTAGAGTTAAAAACATCTTTTAAAAATCAATCAAAACTTATAATTTATAGACTAAACTAATAATGTCCTAATTTCAGTTTTATTTTAGTTCACTTTTGATCGTGACAATATAATAACTTTAAAAGTTAATTTGTATACATGTATGTGAGTTATTTGATATGAAAAAAAGAAAAGAAAAGAAAAAGTGAAGTCCCTAATATTTTTTAATACAAATTTGGAAAGGGAAACAACGAACCATATTAAAAAGATATTACTAATACTCTTAAATAATAGGAGTAAAATACTAAACAATATATTCTTAAATAGTAATTAGTGTGCAATATTATATAAACCGTAAATAAAAAAAACTATGAAGTTTGTTATCATCATGCTTTTTGACTTTTAATTAGAATCCATTCTTTAAATTTGATACACGATCAACTACAACAATCACTCAAAGAGTTCAGTGTAACATTTGACAAAGTAGTTTTATCCAATACGGAAAATTATAAATATTATTGAACTTAAAAATGAGGAGTGAATTTTGCAATTTTATTAAACACTATGCGTTTTTTCATATATAATAAAAATGGGCTAAAAAATTGCATTTATAAGCACAAAGCTGAAAATAATTGTACATATACTAAAAATAAAAAATGGATCGTTCGAAAAAAGTGATTGAGTTTAATTACCGTTAATTAATTGATTCAATCGAATAATGGTGATGAAGCTTAATCACTTAACAAACTACTTAACAAACTGATTGAATACAATCAATTCCTCAAAATTTATACAAACTTTAAGAAAAAATGAGTATAAACCAATTTTTGATAAAAATGTGTTATAATTATAATATGAATTTTAAAGTTGGTATATAGTGCGAGTTCTCTATTATTTATTGTAATTAAAAAAAGAAGTGAAAAATATTAAGATAAAACAGATGGTGAATGTAATTTGGAGGCTGAAATTGAATTCAACGGTGACGATGTGGAAGTGACAGGGCCTGCCACAACCTCATCGCGAAATGAAGCTCCATGTCCACGGCGGCTTAAGTGGCGGACCTATACATGCCAGCTCCACCGTCCGCCGGTCATGTGATGCCTCTCCGGTGGAATCTCTCCGGCGAAATTCCACCGCCGAGTGCCGATTCGTCGGAGGAATTTCAACAAGGAGAAACAGCTGCGCAAGGTCTTCAACCAGCCAAAATAGCCGCTCAAGTTTTTCCGTTCATTGCCTCCGAGATTCACATGAAGATTCGCAGTGTTCCGATGAGATTGGGCGAAAATCGGCCGTGCAAATACTCAGTACGAGACGAGCCGTTCTCGGCGTTCCATTAATTGCAATCGGCGCAAGGTTTCTACAATCAGCAGTGGTCAGAGCGGAAGAGACAGCGACTCCGGTGATGGAGGCGGTGACATCGCCGTCGCCTCCGACAGTTGAGGAGGAAGCGATTACTTCTCGGATTTACGATGCGACGGTCATCGGAGAGCCGCTGGCTGTGGGGAAGGACAAGGGAAAAGTATGGGAGAAGTTGGTGAATGCTAGGGTTGTGTATTTAGGAGAAGCAGAACAAGTTCCGATTCGAGACGACAAGGAATTGGAGCTTGAAATCGTGAAGAACTTGAAAAGAAGGTGTGGTGAAGGCGAAAGGGTAGTGTCTCTGGCTCTGGAAGCGTTTCCTTCTAATTTGCAGGAGCAGCTCAACCAGTACATTGATAAGAAGATCGATGGCGAAGCTTTGAAGTCTTACACTTCGCATTGGCCACCGCAGCGGTGGCCGGAGTATGAACCTCTTCTAAGTTACTGTCGTGAAAATGGAGTTCGTCTTGTTGCTTGCGGTACACCTCTGGAGGTATAATTGGTTTTACTCTAATTTGATGAATAAATGTAGTCAACACAACTCAGACTAAATTAGCAACAAATTAGTTATGTCAATCGAGGATCCAATTAGCCTTATAACTCTTTTAGTAGCAAGCCCGTGGAAAAAAAATTAGTCATGTCAGTTGCTTGGTGTTAGTCTCATATCGGTGTTGGGAATCGGAATGCAGACAGAGTTGTCCCACATTGTTAGATTAGGGGAAGATCATGTTTCATGTGTATATAAGTGATAACAACCATCTCCATTGTTGTGAGACCTTTTGAGAAAGCAAAGTCATGAGGGTATACCCAAAGTGGAGAATATCATAACAATTTGTAGATTCAGATTGGATTGTCATTCTTATCAATTGGGTTAGAAGTAGAAAAGTTTATTTATTATTATTTTTTTTAACCGTTAATTGGCACATTGCCCCACTACATACAGGGCACCTTAGGCATCTCCACCCGTATGAGCCATGAAAAGATTTTACAATTAAACTCATATTCGTGGGTTTTCCTCTACCAACAAGATTACCCATTGTGGACTAAAAAAAGGGAACATTGAAGATTGTAAGATCCAGGTTTTCAGAGTAGAAGCTAAAAAAGTAAAAAAGCATGCGTTTTTTGATTCAAAATAGATAATACAGTATCACTTCGAAGATTTAGAGAAAATCCTTGGCTCTTTGCAGCAGTTTCTCACAAGTTTACAGTTCTTGCGAACGTTTCCATTTCAACGTGGCTAAGCTTAATATGATAATACTTGGGACGAAAAAAGACTTTTGAGTAATTATACAACAGATAATACGTAATTGATGAACGATGGCCATTTTTCTTTCTAAATGTGTATGCATGAATATTTTCCTTGGGCAAGTTTGACTGAAAGAGCTGTGTTGTTCGTTCGAAGTTTATACGGTGTGTACTGAATGATGTCATGCATGCTTTTCTTGTCGGTTTCCTTCATATCCATGTTCGGGCTTCTTGCTATTATGTGATGCATTGATCTTGTTCTTTCCACATACTTTAAAGTCATATTGTAATATTGAGACTGCCTTAATCATGACAATGTCAATAGGTTTTGAGAATTGTTCAAGCAGAGGGTATTAAGGGACTTTCGAAAGCCGATCGAAAAGTATTTGCTCCACCAGCTGGCTCAGGTTTCATCTCTGGATTCACAGCTATGTCACGTAGAACTTCAGCTGATCTGAATTCTTCTTACCAACCTATTCCTTTTGGTCCAAGTTCATATCTATCTGCCCAAGCAAGAGTAGTTGAAGAATATGCTATGTCACAAATTATTTTACAAGCTATGGTAGATGGTGGAGGAACTGGTATGTTGGTTGTTGTGACTGGTGCAAGCCATGTTGCATATGGAGCTAGAGGCACTGGCCTGCCTGCTAGAATCTCAAGAAAGGTACCAAAGAAAAACCAAATAGTTGTTTTACTTGATCCTGAAAGACAACAAATGCGGAGAGAGGGTGAAGTTCCCGTCGCAGATTTCTTGTGGTATTCTGCTGCCAGACCCTGCAGCAGAAATTGTTTTGATCGTGCTGAAATTGCTAGAGTTATGAATGCAGCTGGAAGAAAGAGGGATGGCCTTCCCCAGGTTAGCTTTTTATTTGTAGGTCTGATGGAACTTGGAATAACAATCTCTGTGAATTTGTTTAAGTTCCATGCTTTTGTGTATCTAGAACTTTATTGTTCTTCCTGATACTTGCAGTAAGATCAATGTGTGATTCAACTCAATTCAATGATTGATTGTTCAGGGCTGTACCCAAATGTATTTTTTTTTACTGGGAATCTGAGCTTTGCCCCACTGCATATCTGGGACACTTGCATCCGCCCCAAGTCCCGGTCCCTAGTATTACTGAAAATTTTCATTTGATTATTTCATTTATTCTGTTAATCATGTGCTTGTTTCAAAGTTCTCCCTTACTGGTATCCATTGCAAGTATTATATAAGGATCCGACTACACCATGACTGTGGTTGGTACTCCAGCTAGTTCGTACGCATACTTACTATTTACTAATTAGCCCGAATCATTTCCTGTTCCTTCTTCTTCTTCTCCTTTTTTTTTTTTTTACATTTCATGATCTCGAGCATTCAATATCAGGAAATTTGTATAATTGCTTAGTATCTATGTAGGTTACCTCTATAATTTGAACTCATGACATAATTAGGCGTTTGAGTTTTGCCCCTTTTACTACTAGCTACATTTTATGATTTAATCTGAACTTGGTTACTTTTTTTTCCTTCTTTTCTTTTCTATAACAACAATTTCATTGGTTTTCAAGGAAAAAAAAAATCATTGATAAGAATGAACAGAAAAACCCCAAGGCAGTAGATTCCAAAAAAATTATGATGCCAAAAGGAGTTTTTTCTAAATAGCTTTAAAAATAGAAGTTGGCTATTGTATATATATACTTATTTTTATTTTTATTTTTTACCTTTTGAACCATTTTAGTTATTGGTTATATGCTATATTTTACTGAATAGATAATCGTGGCATACTTTCAGGACATCCAAAAAGGGTTGGATCTGGGCGTAGTATCACCAGAAGTGTTGCAGAACTTTTTTGACCTGGAGCAATATCCTCTGATCTCAGAACTTACACATCGTTTCCAGGTTTTTTTGATTTCTTAACTTTTTGATTTGTTGTACTCATCTGAACACTTTGCTAAAAGGCCACCTTCTCAATTATTAGAGCTTTAGCACTACCTCGTTTCATGGTTAAATAAGAAATTCAAACGACCGTCTGATAAATTATAAATGTTGCTAAAATCTTACATTGACTCTTACTGCACCTCACTTTGACACAGGGTTTCAGGGAAAGATTGTTGGCAGATCCCAAATTCTTGCATAGATTAGCCATAGAAGAAGCCATATCACTAACAACTACTCTCTTAGCACAATATGAGAGGCGGAAAGAGAACTTTTTCCTGGAACTTGATTACGTTATCACGGATACCTTAAGAGGTGCAGTTGTTGATTTTTTTACTGTCTGGCTTCCTGCTCCGACCCTGGCTTTCCTTTCCACCGATGACATTGATGTATCCGGAAGCACTGATATTTTACAAGGTCTACTTGGATCTATACCAGATAATGCTTTTCAAAAGAACCTTGCAGGAAAGAATTGGAATCTCAGTCACAGGATTGCATCTGTTCTTTTTGGTGGCTTAAAACTTGCTAGTGTTGGATTTATTTCTAGTATTGCGGCCGTGGCTTCCTCAAATGCTTTATTTTCTGCTCGTAAATTCCTCAATCCAGCATTGGCAACTAAACAGCGAAATAAGAGATCTCCAATACTTAAAACAGCAGCGGTTTACGGATGCTTTCTGGGAACATCAGCAAATCTACGATATCAGGTAGCCAGAAGACGTGCTTACGCTTCAAATATTTAGATGAAGATAAAATGTTCTTTGAAGTACTCATTTCATTCTTATTTTTCTAATTTTTTTCATTTTATTTTTTATGGCTAATTAGGGAATGAGGAATCCATTAAAAAAAAAATCTTTTCAGTGCTAACCTTAAGGCAATTCTAAGATCCTTTTTCTCCATATGTCTATACAAATCAAATCGTGTATGCATGTGTGTTCATGTGTACTCGGGGTTCCTGCGTCTGTCCTAAGATCTGGACTTGGGAGACAACAAAGATTTTACAATTAAGTTTATTCGTGAGTTTCGAACTTGAAACCTCAAAAGATACATAGCTTAGAGGCCTCAAGTCTCTTCAATAAGGTTGTTCCTAAGGCACTATATGTGGGTTTATTATATATATATATATATATAACAATTATTTAACTCAATATCATGTAAAAGTACTTAGGTGTGTTAGCTTCGGAAGAAGAATAGGAAAGAATAAAAGAAGTAGGATACACAAAAGAACAACCACTTTTGGTTTTTTCGTTCACCTTATCGGGTTTTTTTTCCCCTCTAAATTCAACACTATTTAGAGATGAGATATTTGAACTCATCACTTTTTGTCACAAAATCATACATTATGCCACTTGAGCCATGCTCGGGTTGCCATATGTGCAGGACTTCTTAATATAGAAAATTAGAAATGTATGTGGGGATAAGTTGTTGAGGATTGTATTTCAACCTTTCAGTTTCAGTTATTTATTATAGTTTTGCATCTTAATGTTATCCATTTCAAGCATCTGATAGACAACCTTGTAATGCAGATTATTGCTGGCGTAGTGGAGCATCGGTTTTCTGAAGCATTTTCTTCTCAAGTTTTACTTGTAAATATGCTCTCATTTGTTGTTCGAACATTAAACTCTTACTGGGGTACTCAGGTGCGTATCACTTCTAACTTCATCTATTTTGGAGCAAGCTCGAATAGATTAATCTATTTCTTTTTAGCTCATAGGAGACTGTTATCTTATTGTTGTATTCGCTTTCAATACATTTAGTGAATCAATATTATTCATAACTACGATGGACTGGCCTAATGGTCCAAAGAGCTTTGGAGAATTAAGAGGTTATAAGTTCAATCCGTGGTGACCACCTACCTAAAATTAATTTCTTAGGAATTTCGTTGACATTCAAATATTGTAGGGCAAGCTGACCTAGACAATTACAAATATCAAGTTAAAAAGGAAAATTGATACTTATCTCGAAGTTAGGGATATTTTGTATAAGTTAACCGATACATCTATATAAAACATAGTTTTAGATCAGTTCAAAACCAACAATTTGATCGTTTTGCCTTCAGATTACACTTTGATAATGAGTTCTCTTTATCAAAGTTAGCTCAATACATAACTCTCTTTTGAAATTTGCAGCAATGGATCGATCTCGCACGGTTTACAGGATTACAAACTCGAGAACCACCCTCTAACCAAATCCAAGAATCTCCAAACCCTGCTACAATGGGAAGTAACGTCAGTGAAGAGGCAAGTCAGGCCAGTACAGACGAGTTGAAGAATCAATAAGGTGATAGTTTCACATTACACATCCGAAATAACCTGTCCGAAATTAAATTGAGTTGTATGCTATTTGGGTGAAGTTAGAAGAGTAAAAATAAGTCATCTTATAAACTCATGTCCGAAATTAGGAGTGGTAAATTATGACCACATCTCAAAAAGAGATCTCTAAATTCAAACCTCGACCTTTCATTTTTAGGACTCAATCATAAGAGCTCCCTAGTTAAATGCACTTAACTTGGAGTAATTTCACTTCCGTAATAAACAGTGGCATTTCCGTAATAAAACAAAACCCTGAGTGCACTTTCACTTCTTCAATTTTATATAATCTCATCATCCCAATCTCCGTCATCTTCAACTAAAACAAAACCCTGAGCGCTAAACCCTAATGCTCCGTTGTTTGTTCCAATGGCCTTCAGATCGGTGGACGATTTCTCCGATCAGTGGTGGTTTCTGATCCACTCCTCTCCCTGGTTTCGCGACTACTGGCTCCAAGAACGCTTTCAAGATCCTCAAAACGATCTCAACCAAGAAATTGTCCTTCCGGATCTCGAGAATTTCTTCGAGGACTTTGCGTTTCAACGTAAGAACTGAAATCGAGTCATCGATTGAGTCGGTTTGTTAACCTAATTCACGAATTCGTTGTTTCTTTTGTTTGATTCTTCAGAGGTAGAGGTAGAGGAAGAGGAAGAGGAAGAGGAAGAGATTGAGTTCTCGAAGGATTTGGTTCCGATTAGGGATTCCGAATGACAGAAGGCTAGAACTGGAGCGGAGGTTCCTAGGTTCGCTCAAAAGGCTCCCAAGATGGTTAACGTGAAAGTGCGTCCGAGAACGATTCAGCAGCCGAGATAGACTCTCGATTCGAGTACGTTTCTCTTCAACAGAATTCTAGTTTTCGTTTTATGTACAGAGTCTAGAACTTGATCGGTTAAACATGGAACTCTGATGGTCTGTGTTTAGCTACTGTAAATTTGTACCTAAGTCTTACTTTCAATTATGATAAAATAAAGGAGTTTCAAAATTTTCAACAAAGTAGATCGATCATCATCTAAATCCAGGCTAAGAACATGGGATTTTGAAGTAATTTACTTCGTCATCAGCTTGCCATGGAATTGCAGTTTTGTTAATTTTCTGAAGAACTTTGATGACTTGTTCTGTAGTGACATTGCCAGTAACAATCACCTTATTCAGCTGCATATCTACATTATAAGACACCTGGAATTTGTCTTGGAAGAAACTCACATTGGCCATTCTGATCTAATTCTGATTTCAAGTGCAAAAAATTTAGAAAAATAAAAAGGGGAAGTGGGTTTGGGGAGATATAAGTAACAAGTGTTTTTGGTTTTGATTAAGATTCAACAGATGGACAGCACCAACTCCAAGCAAAGAATTTATGATCACAGTGGAAAAGTAAAATGAAAGGAATTGGATTCATTTTTAAAGCATGGATGCATTTCATCTGGAAAAGCTTGGACCTTATTCTTGATTTTTAAACTGCAATTATACCAAATTTTGCCACATTGCCATACATACACTTATATCATTTGGCCCTATAAGATTTTTTTTTTTTTTTTTCATAGTGACAGGGTGCTCAAGACATACCCAATACATTTGGATCTTAGAAAAATTCTTAAGAAATTAATGGTTAGGAAGGTGGTACCATGATTGAATAAAAGTCTCATCGACCATTTGAATAGTCGATGAGCTACTCCATGGTTCCTAAAGTATTTTAATAAGTTAAGAATTTAATTTTTTAATTGGATAAATTTCTAAAATTAGCCTGTATTTTGTTGAAAATTTGAGTTGCCAAATTTTGAAAATGTTTTCCATTGATAATCTACTACAAAAATTAATATAGCTAATTTTTAAAAACGGAATGGACACGAAATTTATTGTATTGGGTCCACATTAATATTAGTTGTATTGCTAATATTCATATTTCATTGATAGTATGATTATAAGAAATTATGTGATAATTTTTTTAAAAAAATAGTCGGAGTAATTATTATTTAATAAGTTTAGAAAGATATAATTTCACTTATATCATTTTAATAGCTGTAAGCTGCTTTTTATTATTTTTAAATAATTTCAAGGATATTATCCGAACTTGGGTGTAGTTACGTGGGGTCACTTTTGCAGGGCCACACAAGCCACTTTCGGTACCATGCTCACTTTTGTCGTTAACGTGGCCGACTGTCCCTGCAAATATCTTCATTATTTTATTATTATTATTATTAATTATTATTATTATTATATTAATAAGTTGACAAACACTGAACTAAAGTTGCCTGTAAAATGAAACGCATCGAATAAGATCTCATAATTTAATTATTTGAATATTGATCTTTTAAAAAAACAAAAATAATAATTGAATATTGTTTTTAGAAAGATTTTTAATTTACATTTACAGATTGGACGGACCTGGAAGCAGCCATGTAAGAAGCATAGATACGAATTTAGGCCCATATAATTTTGATATTAGGCTCGGCCTACAATTCTTGAAATACAGACTTTAAAATAATAATAATATTGAAAAGGAGTTATAATGTGAAATCTCAGGAGAATATCAGTTTTTTTTTTAGAATCAAAGAATATCAGTTGAGCAGTGTAGAGGATTCAAGGAAATAATAATAAAAGAATTTAAGTATAATTTAATTGGTTACAACAATCCAAAAGTTAGAGAGAAAGGTTTAAAAAAAGAAAAAAAGAAAAGGTAATATTAGTTATGCTTAAATTGGACAAGACATTGAAATTTGACTTCAATGTGAAAAGTGAGTTTGATATTAAAATCCTTAAGCAGGAATATTAAGCCCATTAGCAAGGAATAAAAATTGTGCAATGAAATGCATACAAAAATCTAAATTTGTTAATAAAAAAACAAATATGGGTTATAATCTGCCTACAAATTAATTTGTAAATTAGAGTATAATTCAATCGATTAAGTCATTATGTTGTCAATCAAAAAGTAGGTTTAGTTCTTGATATGCAATGATGAATTGCATACTGACACTATTTAAATTGGTAGGTGTGACACTATGTGAGAACAAATATTTAAGCATTTCAAAAAAAATACAACAACAAAGATTTAAGCTTTTTAGTCAAGAATATAGGCACAGAAACACACAAGTTTATTATACACAACCATGAGCTTGTTTATAAAGTTTCTTGAAAATACACGAGTTTATTTACACTTTTTTTTTTTTTTTGGAATTTACATGTTTATTACAATAAGGCAAACAAGTTGCATAAATAGTAATTTTTTGAAAATATTTGCAAATATAGCAAAATCAGATTTATAGACTCCATCAATAGTGTCCGATAGACTCCATCAATAGACTTCATCAATAGTGTATGATAGACTCCATCAATAATGTTTGATAGAGTTTATTAAAAAAAAATTGCTATATTTATAATATTTTTAAAAAGTTACTATAATTCTAATGTAGAATAGGAAATGTGTATACGGTACAAATTCTTTTTTTTTTTTTTTTTGTATAATGAAAGATTTTAACTTCAAATCTCATAATTTTTTATACATTCAAATATGAGTTAATCTATTTTCATTTTTGTGAACTTATTTACATTTACATACACATGACGTATTAATGATAGTTCCAAATAACAAAATCAAACATTAATGAATCTGATCACTTCAAATATTTCCATTTTTCATATTTTTTTTTATCACTTCCACTCTTTATTGTTTTTTTTCTTTTTTTCTTTTTTTCTTTTTTTTGTATAGTTTCAACTGAGATTTATAGTATGATTTGTGTAAAAAAGATTTTCTTTTTTTTTTCTTTTTTTTTTTTTCTTTTTTTTTTTTTAATTATGTGATATATAACCAACCTCATTCATAAACTCAATTTAGTTTTTGCTTCTTAACCTTTGAGGACGCACATCAAAATTCTAATGAACTCAATAATTATATATTGAACTAATAAACCTATGACCTTTAAAATAGAGGGTACATACATGCTCATTATCTAAATCAAAACTAAAGTAAATAGAAAGAATTATGATCCAAATACACTGAATATGTAATTTCCAAAAACAAACAATTTCTATTCAGCAAACAAATTAATCAAGCTGGATTTGAATGATATATTAAACCCCAAAAAGAAAATTGAAAATGACTCAACAATTTTAATGGCCAGGAAAAAAAACAATGAATAAAATTCAATGAAAATCAACAAAATTCTACGTCTTAATGGCTCACTTGATGGGGACATTCATAAGCTCCCAAATAACACCAACAATTTACAGATATTTTTTTTTCTTTCTTTTAATCAAAAAGACAAAATCATTTTCGTGTAATTTTCAATCACTACTTTTCAAAGAAGACTTTTGATGTTTTTTTAAATAAAATATCTGAAGAAAGTGCTTTGATTATTTAAGGCCATTATCTTGAGAGGAGCTAAGCCTGATCGATATTTGCAGATGAATATGTGCTTTTCATTATCAAAAATAAATGTTGATTATCTTTTCTCTGTATATGTCACATTAAATTGATTATTGGAATTTTGGTTTTTATATTCGATGCTCTGTTTTTATCCAAAAATAATAACAAAAAAAAAAAAAAAATGCTCAATTTGATATTCTCTCTGATCCGAAATATACCAAAATGACTATGGGTTTAGGTTTAGATTCTTATGCTTAAAATTCTTTATAAAGTTGTTTATAATTTCCAAGCAGGCCAAATATTTATATTCCATATACTGATATAAGTATATAACTCAGCCAATTAAGTTATACATTTTAGTTTTTCAAAAAAAAAAAAAGTTATACATTTTAATGTTTAATTTTTACTTTTTATCACAGAATATTATTTATTTGATGCTTTGTCAAAATGACCTCAGTCTCAAATATTCTAAAAAAAAAAAAAAAAACTCAGTCTTAATATATCAAAAAATCTTGAGTTAGTTTTTCCTTCCCAATGGTTAAACTCTTAAAAAAATATATATTATAAGTTTGCTTTCGAAAATTGATATTTTACTCTCATTTGTTCGAGAGAGTGATACCTTTTATGTAGAGTTTGTTGGTTTCTTCTCTAAATTCGTATTAAAAAAAAAAAAAAATCGTTATTAAATGAGCCAAACTTTTGAATTTAGTAATGATTTAACTGTGTACAAGTTATTTTATTTTATCTGTCTCAATTATTATTACTATATTATTATTATTATTTAATTGAGTGCATCTCAATTAGCTATTAATAGCATTCATTTTAGAACTTTTGTCATAAAAGTTTCTTATATCTTATGGTAAACGAGGATGAAACTTGTAATATTTTTAGATTTTAACTTTTGACCAATTTTAAAAGGAAATAAAAGAAATTGGGTGTATATCATACGACCTTAAAGTGTGACTTATTATACTACCTTAAAGTGTGGCTTAAGCGGGAAATCATTTTTAAATAATTTTACCCCTAAGTCATACTCTAAATTACATATATGCCATTATAAAGGTATTTTAATTATTTATAAATATTATTGAAATATTATAACAAAAAAAATAAATGTAAATAATATATAAGATATTTACTTAGATTTTTATCATCTTTATAACTTATAAAAACATACATTTTTACCAAATCTTTTAGATTTTATTAGAAAATAAGAGATTCCACACATGAACAATATGGAACATATTTATAAATTAATTAGATTTTCATCATTTTTGTAATCTAGAAGATAAAGATTTTTTTAGCAAATCTCATAAATTTTATTATAATTTTCAATCCTATAAATAGTTGGCTGCTTATTGTTTACAAACACACTTATTTTTGTTGCATTTTTTCTTTGCTTTCATTTATTTTGTTTGTTTCTTTTTGTTTTTGATTCATAATAAAGAATTGTTTTGTTTCATAATAATTGTAATTATTTTATTTTTGTTGGATTATTTATAACTTTCATCTTTTTGTTCGTTGCAAAAAATTTTGTAGGATCTTTTTTGCTTAGTTGTTGTCTTTCAAAAACATGTGAAAAAGAAAAAGTTTGAAGAACCATAATATTATCATTTGAGAATAGTACATGAATTATTTAGTTTCAAAAGTTTGATAACAATGATCTCCTACTATTACTATAGTTCTTTATATTTTATTTACAAACACACTTAAAATTTTCTCTTTGCTTAGAATTTTTCTTTCTTAGTTTTTTTTTAATATTTCTATAACAAAAATTGTAATTATCTTATTTTTGAATTCGTTCTCTCTAAACTAAAAGAATCTATTTTAAAAAAACGAGAGATAAAATTCAATTTTAATAGGATAAATTTTATTAAATTTTTTTAAGAAAAATAATAACATCTATTATTTTTTAAGTTCAAAACAAAATATTTTTATCAAAAATATAAATTTTAATAAATTTAACTAACATGAAAAAATGGTTATAAAATACAATATTTAGATTGAAATTTTCATTTGATGATTTAAATTTAGTGCAAAAAATGTAAGAAATAATTTAGAATTAAAAAAAAATCTATATATTTACTATTTATTATACTTGACATATTTTATCAAACATATATATAACTTATTATTTAAAAAATTATCACGTGCAACTGCGGTGTTAAAATTCTAGTATTGTGAAAACATTTGCATAATTTTCCAAAATGTTGATATCGTAGATAGCTTTATTGAGCACTCCAATTTGGTAGTGTGAAGGACCCAAATAATAGAGGGAACAATATTACCTCATAAGACCATTAAAAATGTCACTAATTTTTTTTATTAGAATATAGAATGTTTGTGGTGGAATAATATATGGACACATCTTATACATAGTTGTATATATTTTACTAATACCAACATATAAAAAAAAAAAAAAAAAAAAAATCCAACATCATCAAACAAAAAAAAAGGAAAAAGAAATCCAACCCAATTAAAAACTTTTGTGCTAATTAAAGTTTTTTTTTTTTTTGTGGGTGCTTATTGAAGATTAGTATCTAAATCTCAAGTGTTTTATATCATAAAATACTATGATGAAAAATGATTTAGCGGTTGATCATTATTTCATTGTCTTTTTGCATGATAGTTTTTTAATTCGAAAGTTTTTGGTGCGGTTGTTTAAAAAATTAAAATTATTGACTTCTTTGTAAAACTTGATGGTGTTACTGAATTTTTAAAGAAAAAAAAAAAAAACATGATGATGTTATTATAAAAAAAAAAATCAAAGAAAAAACTACCTTTTAATTGTTTTTGAAAAATATGTCGAGAATAAAATAAATAACAGTTCGCAATCTTAATATTTGTCTTTCCATTGCCAACTTTGTATAGTGTGCCAATTGATGGACTTTTATGGTTTTCAACATTTTGTTATTGTAACTTTGAATACCCCTAATTTTTAAATATTAAGAAAAAAATTAATGGATAAATACCATTTCATAATTATTTAATCCTTACTTACAAATTTTATACTTGTTGTTTCACCACTTTTCTAATAAATTTTTTCTCACCTCTACAATAATTTATGTATTTTTTAAAATTTAAAAAAAAAAAAAAAAATCAATATTTCACATTCTAAAAACAAAATCAACTTTTGAAAATTATTTTTTAATTTCCAAAATTTACCTTTAATCTTAAAACATATATAAGAGGTAAATAAAGAAAACCTCAAAATTTATTGGGGAAGTATCTATAAAGTTAATTTATACAAATAAAAAACAAAAAAGTAAGACTTCATTTAATAGTTATTTAGTTTTTTTTATTAGTTTATCTTCTCATTACCTCTTTTTATACTCTACTAGTTTTGAAATTTTGAGTTGATTAGAAAAAAACATAAGTAGAAAGTGTATAACATGAAAAATGCAAAGTGTTTTGTTCAAGGCAAAAGATTGAAGATCAGAAAAAAAAATCTAAGTGTTGTATGAATCAGCAGCAACTTTGATAACATTTTTCTAAAAATAAAACTGAAAATAATTTTTTTTAAAGGTGATAAAATATATTAAACCTTTCAACATAGTCAAAATCAATATAACTCAAATAATATATTGTAGTTTGATAAATGTCTCTTGATGGAAAGATTTTTTATATCTACACTTTAGCATGAGCTTATGTTTTGTTGGACCACAAAGAAAATTAAGATTGATTTTGTTGCCCTCTTTTTCCTTTTTTTCTTTTTCCCCTTTTTTTCAGTAGCATACCATTTATATCTTCTAATTATATGTACAATTTACTTTGGTGCTGCATGAGCATGACTATGTTTGATGATTATGGAATAAATTACAATTTCACATGGCAGTTCATGTAATCTCATCTTCCTTGCTATTACCACAATTTGCACAAGATCAAAAGAGCCCATTATAATCTCTCACATGGTATCAGAGCCCATAAAGCCCAAACGGGTATTCGGTCCAATAAAATGAAATTGAGATCCGATTCAA
>JBBMEF010000014.1:1271236-1288606 GCA_037832685.1 Sicyos baderoa | reverse complement strand
TTTTTTTTTTTTTTTTTTTTTTTAATGCATGGCCGTTTAGATTAAACGGCCACGTGGCATGCCGTCTGGTCGCGTGGATGGGAGACATGCGACCTAAAAAAAAGGTCGTTGCGTGGATGGGATCCACGGGACGACCCCAAGTTTGCAATTATTTTACAGACCCGTTTTTGCCATTTTCTTTTTCTAACCCTTTAACCAACCGCTGGCCTCCCAGTCCTTTTCCATCACTCTCCTTCGACTCTCACTTCTTTCATGTTTCAACTTTTTTTTACAGTCATTTCTGCAACGTTCTTGAACAGATATTCGCCGCCGGCGAGAAGTCTGGTCAACTCCGACGATTTCTTATTCATATTTTCCGGTGAGTTTCATTCTCAGTTTTGTGCTCAATCTCTGTTACAACATCATTGCAACTCTATTTTTGTTTAGACAAAGTCTATTTCCATCAGTTTCTGAAGATAACTTGTTGAGCATTACTGTATTATACTTCATGTAAATGTTTTCTGATCTGAAACTCATTTTAAAGCCAGATGGGCGCGGGGAGGAAGACGGAGACCTTTACAATGGAGGAGAAAGCCCTAGCTGGTAGGACGTCAAATTGCAGTGTGACTGCGAGGAATCTCGGAAAGAGTAAACTGGCCGGAGTTATTTTCGGATGCAAGCACAGCACAATGCAAGAATGTCTTTCCGAACACTTGTTTGGTTTGTTTACTATTGATCATCGATCGACCTTTTTGCTTTCATAGAAATTTTCTGTCATTGTTTGAAATTGGATATGTGATTTCGAGATATGGCTTGAACCGTTTGATGTCACACTGTCTAGCTGCCCGGTCTGCAAGTGGGAATCTCGGCCTTATCTGTAATAGGTTTTTATGAGAGCTCAGCTCACTATATAAACTCACGTAGCTAACACATAGCTAGTGAACCACGTAAATTTTGTGTGTTCTCTCATGTTCTTTACCGTTTTTGTTTGATTGTTGTTCCGTTTTCATAACATGTGATTCTTTAAATTCTTGAATAGGACTGCCGGCTCCACATTTCTCTTACGTACGGAATATCAATCCGGGTTTGCCTCTGTTTCTATTTAACTACAGTGATAGGAAGCTTCATGGTATATTTGAGGCTACTAGTCAAGGTAATCTGAATATTAGTCCATATGCTTGGGCTACTGATGGCATGGATTATACTCCATTTTCTGCACAGGTATTTTGGAGATGCTTATGCTTGTATAAGATTGTTGGATGTTCATAATAATATTGAGGATCTCTGATTATTTTGTGTATTAGGCTAAAATTAAGATGCGGATGCAGTGCAAACCATTGTTGGAAGATCAGTTTAAGCCTATCATTTCTGACAATTATTATGAGGCAAAGCTTTTTTGGTTTGAACTGGATCAAGGACAGACAAATAGGTTGATTGCTTTGTTTTCCTCTTTGACAATCTTTCCGACTTTTTCTCGATCGGAGAGAGCCACCGGTTTATCGAAAGCTTTGCAAACTACAAGTGTAAGAGAAGACATCACCAATTCTGAGGGATGTTCTTCAAACATAAATGTTGCTTGTCTAGATTCAAAGAAAAAGTGGAGCTCCTTGTTCAAGGTCTCTCCTACTGATTCAAAGGAGGAACCAACATTTGAATTAAACCTTTCTAATTCAAATCATTGTGGCTACGAGTCGGAGGAACCTTTTTGGGCATTGCATTCTTCTAAAGAAGAAAGCAAGTCTTGTGAAGCTTCGGAAAGGAATAGTGAAATCGAAGAACCTGCATTCTTCAATACAGGAACTGAAGGAGATGCAACTTTCAAAAGTGATGAAGAGAATTTGTTCAAGGACAATCACGAGGATATTCAAACGCATTCTTTAGAAGCTAATAATAATGATGCGGATTTGAATTCCGATTGGGAGCTCGTAGCTCAGGTACTTACTTGGGCACCCTTTGTTGGCACTTCTTTGTTTTGGACCTTTGGTCTGCTAGCTATGTTTTTTTTTTCTTCTAATGCATACATTATGGTTTTTAATTCTGTAAAAAAAAGTTACAAGAAGAAGTCAGAGAGCTGAAGTTGTTACATGAAAATCAAGTTCAGAAAACTAACTTATTGCGGCAGGAACTGGTATGACTCATCTAGCATGATGATGCTTCTTTGTAATTCTCATTTGTATTGTATATATAGTTCAACTTTATTTACTCAAGTGTGTTGCAACACAGGGTGAATCTAAAATTGAAATTCAGAGTTTAAAAAGCCGGTGTGAGATATTAGAAAGTGGTATGAATTCTAAGAAGAGTAGCATGGAAGGAAAAGAGCTTCAGTCAACTAAAGAGATTCATGCAAACCATGATGAATCTGTATTGATAGTGGGAGGTTTTGATGGTTCTTGGTTATCAACTATGGATTGCTATGATATTTCCAGAGATATTCTCGAATCTCTTCCTGCAATGAGGTCCGTGCATTCGCAAGTCTCGACAACGAAGTTAAACGGTGAAATTTATGTTCTTGGTGGTGTTAATGGAAAAGTATGGTATGATACAGGTATTTGTTTGAAGATTTTCTTAAATTGTACTATTATTTGGGTTTAACCTATGTTTATGACATTGAATTTCATTTTTTAAATTTATTAATAGTTGAATCCTATAGCATAGCAACAAATCAGTGGGTTAATCGACCCTCTTTGCATCAAAAGAAGGGAAGTTTGGCTGGAGTATCTTTCAATGATAAAATTTTTGCAATTGGTGGTGGAAATGGAGTTGAATGTTTCTCAGAAGTAGAAATGCTTGATTTAGATGTTGGAAGGTGGATTCAAACTCCATCCATGAAACATGAGGTATTTTTTTTGTTTTTAATTTTTAGAATATATCATTACAGATTCCCAAACATTAGGTGAAGGGTTGGAACTTCAAATTATAAAAAGGTTATTGATGTTTCAATCGTTTAACTAATTAGTGTATCATAAGCAAAGAATTGGTGTTGCAAAACAGCCGACAATTATTTTTATATGTTGATAACCATTTGATTTATTGTTTTTGGTTTTTCAAATTTAAGCCTATTCCCTCTTAAATTTCCTACCATGTGCTCCATCCTTCCTACCATTTATCCATTTTTCTTTAAGAAAATAGGAGAATACTAACCAACTTTTAAAAACAAAAACAAACTTTGGGAAGCTACTTTTTTTGGTTTTAAGAGTTGGTTGGTCTTCCCCTACTTTCTTAAGGAAAGATGTATACATGGTAGAAATGATGAAACAAATAGTAGGAATTTTGAGAGAAAATAGGTTTAAATTTGAAAAACCAAAAACAAGAAACCAAATGGTTATCAAACGGGGCCTTAGTTTTTTGTTTTGAAATTTACGGTTTAGGGTTTAGAGTAGTAGTCATAAGATTAATTTTTAAAAGTGATTGAATTTTGTTTTGAGGTCAAGGCTGAAAATTCTAACAAAAGTCTAATTTAACTAGAGATTTGCTCTTGCTGCTGGCGAACTCAATGGCATTATCTATGCTGTGGGAGGATTTGATGGCAAGAACTACTTGCAGTAAGTTTGTATTAATTTTAGTATGGGATTTGATTAAATCAATTCTCTGTATTTTGCTTAAATTGACTCCATATTGATCAACAAAAGCATAGCTTAACTGATATGAATGTATGCTAGTGATTAAGAGGTTATAGATTCGAATCTTCTCGCCTCAAATAGTCTTAAACTATAAAAATTGACTCCATACTGGCCGTGTAATTTTTTTCATTCTAGATGGTTGCAGTTTCACTTGCTCTTAATTCAATCATGTATGTTTTGAGGCATATTTTCATACTAATAATGAATAGGAATTGCTAGAATTTCCTTGAGAATTTACATATATTTTCCACCATAGATCAGCAGAAATGTTTGACCCGCGGGAGAAATCGTGGAGAGAAATTGAAAGTATGTCTACAAAGAGGGGATGTCACTGTTTGGCTGTATTCAACGAGAAACTGTAAGTTTTCCTCTCTTTTTTGAGTTATATGATTTCAATTGAACAACTTCCATTCTATTTTATTGTAAATAAATTCATTTGCTAAACGTATAACGAAACCATCCTTCATAAAACCATAATGAAGTGACCTAATAGTCCCTCGAAAAATTAGGAGGCAATGAGTTCAATCTATGATAACCATTTAACTAAGAATTAATTTTTTTATGATTTTCTTGACATCCAAATGTTATAGGATAAGATGGTATGTATCGTGAGTCGTGATAATAATTAAGGTGCGCACAAGCTGACCCAAACGATCATGAATATATATAAAAAAGCACCTTTTCAAATTATTTTACAACCTGGTCTTCTTCTGGCAGATATGCGTTGGGGGGATATAGTGGAGATAACTTTCTCCCTACTGTTGACGTATTCGATCCTCGTCGCGGTTCATGGACTATAACAGAGCCCATGAATGAATCAAGGGGCTATTCCGCTTCTGCGGTGATTAGAGATACAATATATGTTTTCGGTGGTCTAAAAGACATCAAATTTTCGGAAACGGTATGTCATTTCATTTGTTGTAGCTAATATAAAACAACTGATTTCATGATTGAAATTAATATCGTAGGATTACTGAAAGAGTGGAAAAGAGGAGAGGTAATTCCACGAACAATCATTTGAATTGATAATATAGTTATCGAGTTATGCATCGTGTCAGTTAAGTTCGTTCTTGTTAATAAGAATATGAGGATTCAAATACCTTAAATTTGGTTTATCTTAAATTTAATTTTGATTAATTTACTGTATTAAAGTTCAAATTCATTAATTTTCTTTTATATGTTCTTAAAAATATCTTTTTTTGTTTATGTTAACAAGAATATGAGGATTCAAATACCTTAAAAATATGTTATTAGCTTAAATAATGAGTGAGTTTGTTAAGGAATTCAATTAGAAACAGAGGTAGTGAAAAACAGTAGTGATAACCAATCATTTTGTCATTTTATTTTTTTATATTGCAATTCAATAAGAATTTTTCGTTCTTATGCAAAGCTTTTGAACCTGCAGGTGGAGTGTTACAAAGAGGATCGAGGTTGGGAGTTAACCAACCTCAAAGCACTAAACAAACGGTGCTTTTACTCTGCCATTGTTTTATAAGTTAAGTATTAGATTAAAAGAAAAAACAAATATTACAGGCATTTTGGGACTTTGTGTCAAGGCATTATATTATGCTAACGGAACATTGATGTGCATTGTCGCACAAAGTTAGGTTGTAATTAGGAGGATCACTTTTACGAGGTTCTACTTCAAAATTAATTGACAATGAAGAAAGTAATCATATATCTAAACTCTTATAAATGCTTGTAGGATTCCCTACTTTTTTTTTTTTAATATGGGACAATCATAAGATCCTAACAATCATGATGGATTAGGGGGGAAGTTGGGGAGGTGAAGCTTAACAGACTGTTTTCATATTACAAGGTTGGATATTCTCATATTAATGTTTATATTTAATTGCAATTCAGACTCTCAAATTCACTTTGAATTATTGTTTTTATTTAATTGATACTAGCGATGTTATTTTGTTTTGTGTGAAGATATAATTAATTTTTATGGGATTAAAAGTAGACATGGTTGCTGAGGATGGAAGACTGGAGTGTGAGATCGTAGATTGCATAATGAATAGTTAAGTAGCATATTTTTTTTTTTTTTGTTACAAAGTGTATATTTATAAATGTTGTTATTTTTTTTTTCTAATTTTTCTATCACAAAAACCTTCTGCATGATAATATCTCATATTAAATACTTTTTTTTTATATCAAATACTTTAATAAAAAAGTATCACACAACTATAATGTCAATTAATCTACCACAAGATGTTACAGAGCTAATCTACCAAAGATATAATTCAACTATTCTGCCAAACAATATTAATGAAAATTATTCTGCCCAAAATATTAGATATCAATCAGATAATTATTCTACCAAAACATATCACACACATAGTCTATCACATGAATTAGTCTATTAAAAATGTGACAACTATTCTGCCGAATATTATTGTAGGTGTCCTCTACTTATGAACAAGTAGAAAAGTTTTTCTTTAAATTATTTTTTTTTTTATAAAAAAACTTAATACTCTTCAAAAAGAAAGATAAATAGGACATAACTTTACGTTTTCGAGATATAAGTTATTTAGCATTTTATATATTTAAATTACAAATAGTTGTCTCAAAAGAACACAAAATATTATTTTTATTCAATATTGTTTGACAAAAATATTAAGAAAACCCATGATTATCAAAAGATTAATTAACCAAAAGAGTTATTCTAAAATAATAATAATAATAAATTAATACTTCAATAATATTTTATACCATCTAGTAACAAAAAAGTTATAAATCGAAAATCCTACCTTCAAATATTTTGAATTAAAAAAATATGAATTTTAATTAAGTTCAAATTTGTGGGAGTGAGAGATCGTGATCATTTATAACTATGGGAAATTATCCCAGTTTGAATATTTAGAAAACTTGACGTGTGTTCCATTAATTAATTCCAAAATCGGTAGAATTTCAGGAAATTTTTTAAATAATATTTTTTTACAATTTAAAATAAAATTTTTATTTCCACGAGTCATGTATCTTAGAAATTATTTAAGCTACATCTGTGGATTTTAGATTATGTTTTTGTCTATTTTCTTATATTGACATCATTAATTAATTAAAATGATATCCTATCATATCTATTAGAAATATTTTTATTGACTCATTATGAACCTGACTCAGTTAAAGCAATATATCTTAAATTAATATATCAAAAGTTTAAATTATTATACAAAAAAAATTGAAAAATATATTTTTTCCCTTAAATTTGGGTCTAGTTTCATTTTGATTTTTATATTTTAAAATTAAATAATTATCATAAAATGATTTAGTTGTTAAAGACTTTCTTAAGATACTTAAGATAATGAGTTCATTCGATGACATTTATGTAACAAATAAGAAATATTTTTTTTTTTTTTAAAAATAAAAGTTTATGCGCATCACCTTTCACACTCATATGACTCACTTTAACCACTAGACATGTCTATAATTATTCACTTTAACCATGCAAGTAAACTTTATGATCACATCAATTAGTCCAAAATGAGCTTATCTTGCCGAGAAAGCACATAACTAAAATGGGAAAATAATTATATCAAAAATCAGAAAAAATAATTAAAAAATTAGAGATTGAAGAAGTGGAGGTTCTCAACTAACCATAACCAACCATCGAAAATGAAGCTTTGAAGAAGCACAAAAATCAACGGAACGTGGAGTAAAGGAATTCTTTTAACAACTTTTTTTTTTTGTTTTTTTTTGAAAAAAGAATTCTTTTAACAACTTGCCGATGTGCTTAACAATGAATCAAATATTTGTTTTTTTATTTTATGTTCTAAATTTTCTTCAAAGTCAGTTGCTAACTTTACCAAACTATGGTTAATCCCATTGTCGTTCGCCAATCCATTTCTCAACCTTCTAGTTTTCTTTGACTTTTTTTTTTCAAATAACTCGACTTCGTTTTAAGGGTGGTTGGATGAGTAATTGCATGAGATATTATTTTAAATGATAAAAATGAAATGTTATTCTAAATGATTAAAAATTAAGATCGTAATAATAACTTGTTTGGATATGAATTTTGTAGAAGACTTGCAAGCAATATCTCAATTGAATGTAGATTTTTGTAGGAGTTGTCATTAATAGTTCGTTTGAATGTGAATTTTGTAAAGAAATTGCATAAACGAGTAGTTAAAAATGAATGATTTTGACTGAATAGAAGTTAATTAAGAAGTTATTTTGAATAGTAATAATAACTTGTTTAGACTTGCAAGCAATAACTCAATTGAATGTAGAAAATTTATATCACTCCCCCTTCTTTTAGATGATCACATGATATATTTATTCCATAATACTTTTTTTTTGTTTTAATTTTTTTTTTTCATATTTGCGATATTTTTTTAAAATGTAATTATAAAATTGTATTGAAGAGTTTCTATCGTTGATAAAATTTATTTTTAAATTTTACAAATATGAATTTAATTCATCGCATTTTAGAAGTACGACAACCAAAATAGACTACTATCTAAAAGAAAGAAAGAAAGAAAGATCATAATATAGACATCTTAATTACTATGATAAAATAAATAAAATGCAAAAATCAAAGTTAAATGTATAGGTTTATTAAGTTAGAGAAATCGATTACAATTTAAAAAAACTAATATACTTTTGTAGATTGTTGGGTTATCAACTCAGACCATCATTTTTTAATGATTTTTTAATGATTTTTTTTTTTTTTTTTTTTTTTTTTTTTGTAGAAAAGTCAAAATGCAAAAATAATAATTGTTCCTTAAATTGCAAGAAAATGCGAAAATTTCCTAAATAAATATAAATTAAGTAATTGCACACTTGGGCTGTTAAGCACAGGGTATAGCTTAGTTCGTTGAAGTTGTTTCACTTAAGAAATATTTGATAGAGCCATTCCATTTATTATTATTATTATTATTATTATTATTATTATTATTATTATTATTATTTATTATTATTATTTTGAAAATCAGGGCCATTCCAATTCAGCTGTGCCTTAAAAACTATATTAATAAAAAGGTGGCTTTAACAGTTGACTATTGGAAAATTTTGTTCTACGTGCTTATTGGTTACCTAATTCCACACTATTTCCTTTACAAATTTATTTTTTCATGAGGTTATACTAATATTTTATTTCTTTTTTATTTACCTCGATAACCATTGGTGATGAGATATTCAAAATTAAGATATTTTAATCATAAGCATACATATTTATTCTAATCGAACTACTCTTTTTGATTTAATTTTATATTTTATATTTAATTATTCTTAAATTAAAAATGTTTAATAGATATTTGAACTTTTAATTCTATTAATTTTTTAAAAATAAATTTTAATTTTTATATCTAGTAAGACTCTGGAATTTTTTCTTTAAAAAATATTGAGTTATCTTTTCTTTTCTTTTTTGAAACAAAAATATTGAGTTATTAACCTTATTATTAAGTTATTAACATACACGCAGTTCAAACAAACCAACTTAATTTAATTCACAGATTATATAAGCTCTACACACTAAATATAGATTAATTTATTCTCAAATTAAGTTAATTTCCAACTTAAGTTAACCTAAGTGACGTTAACTCTACTCCCTCCACCCTCAACAATTCTCTAAAATTTTCTTATTTACATTTAAACTCAAAGTCTCAAAGTGTTATCTCCTCTTAATTAATTTATTTTTTATTTGCTGAAACTCACTTTAAAAAAAAGTAATTCTAAGGCAGGATAAATATTGCATAAACTTCATCCTAAGCATAGAATAAATATTGCATAAACTTCATGCTAAAACTAAATTAAAATTAAATATTAAAAAAAAAATTATTACCATAAATATTTTAATGAAAATGTTGGTGATGTATTGATTTGGTTGTAATTTAATATAACTCCATAATCGTAGGTTCAATTCTAACATTAATATAACTCTATGATCGTAGGTTCAATCCTACCGTTCGTTCTAAAATCAAATTGGAGAGTCGACAAAGTGTGAGACAATTTGAAGTAGTCGTAGAAAGGGAAATAATCGTTACAAAAATCAAAGAAAAAGTTTAAAGTTGGTAGAAAAAGGCCCCACATGACAAAAATAAAGAGTAGATTAAATTATCCTTTTACGGTCTATATTTTTAAGCTTATTCAAATTTGGGTCTCGACTCTCAACTATTTCAATTTTAATTTTCAATTTTTTTAAAATAAAACATATTGTTCGTATTATTAGTTTAAAGTTAATTATCAAAATTGATTAAATCTTATTAATAACTTTACCGTAGAAAAGAATGAAATGTGAACCATATTTCTGAAATTTAATTTAAAAGGTACCAGAGGAAATAATTTTCAAAATATGGATACCAAAATTATATTTTAACCTTGAAAATAATGTGTCTTTAGTTTGATGATACACTTTGGAGATGGTGGGATCTTGGAAGAAAATGGCCCCATGAAATCATATATGTAATTTCATGATACAATTGAAACCTTTTTTTACCAAAAAAAAAAAGAAAAAAAGTAAAGTTTACCCCCAAATTTAAACTTTGATTCATGAGATTTTTGCAGAAATAGACCAAATTGACAAAATATTTACAATACTAGCCAAATTTTAAAAAATTTAACAACCATAATTAATTATACGGTATAAAGTAATATTTTTTATACTTAATAACTAATACATAATACAATATGATGTATAATGAGTATTATTTATACTGTATATTTGATTATGGATGCAAATTTTTTCAAATTTGCCTAAATCTGTATTTATTTTGTAAAATTGGATTATCCAGTACAATTTCTCTGGATTCATTTTCATTAATTAATTTTTATCTTTCCTTTTGCATTGTCCCATAATTGCAGAGCAATTGAAGTTTACACAACAATATTATTATAAAGCCAAAAGTAGAGAAAAGGCACGCATGAAATTTTACCCACCAACATAATTTCAACAAAGGCTGAGGTTTAAATGAATGAAACGTGAGTGTATTGATGGCCATGGAGTGCTCTTGTCCATTCAACGTCAATTTCTTTTTTATATTCAATTATTATTTCTTTAATTAATATTTTTCAATTCCATTCTCAATCATTTCTAGTCTAGTATATGTATGTGTTGCAATGAATATTAACTATACATGTCTTATATATTACGACAAAAATACTACCTCTAAGTCACTCCATGATGATTAAGAGGTTGTCACAAACAATTTTGAAATAGGTGATGATCAGAATTGAACTCATCACATTTTAAACATTTTGGATAAGACCTTCTTAACTACTATGTCACACCATGATAGTTAGACAGTGATTGTTGAGCTATGTAATATATTGATGTCCGCATATTGAGGTAAAGATTTAAATTCAATTGAGATATTCAAATTGAGATATCTTAACTCGTTAAACTATCATGTATTTATATATATAATTTCCTCGTTTTAATAAAGATGGCCTACTAATTTTTTTGAACGGAAAAGTGATAGCTCAACACTATTATTATCATCATAATTATTCACCAATGTACGTATGTGAGTTGAAAAAGATATATGAATAGTAATTTAGTGGTAAAAAATCCCTTTCTGACTAGATCAGCCCCAAATGTACAAGCATAGTATTATTCATTTTATGCTTAATTGGCACTTTAGCTACACAGAATTAGGAGCTAATCTCACATAATAAAAGGGACAACATAAATCAAAGATAATAAATAAATTAAAGGCAGAAAATCTCACATATAATTTTGGGGAATTTACATGTATATTACAATAAGGTAAAAAAATTGCATAAATAGTAACTTTTTAAAAATATTTACAATATAGAAAAATCAGATTTATAGATTCCATCAATAGTGTGACTCTATCAATAGCGTCTGATAAACTCTATCAATAGTGTTTGATAGAGTTTATAAAAAAATACTATATTTGTAATATTTTTAAAAAGTTACTATAATTCTAATGTAGTGTAGAAAATTTGATATACAATGCAAATTTCATATTCCACGTAATTATTGATTATGTTTTTGGGAATTCAATATGAAATCATATTCACAAGTTTGCTACGTAGATGTTTGGTGTCTCCCTAAGGCTAATATGGTTAAAGGTGTTCGAAATTCGCAATTATTTTTTCTTTAAAAACAATATCCATTAATCAACCAAAAAAACAAAACCAATATAATTATTCATTATGAGTCAAGTCAATAATAGGGGAAAGAGTCCCCTCCTAAAATCAAGGCTCTTCATCACTCAACTGATCATAGAGGCCTTCCAACCAAAATAAATTACATTTTACATAAATAATTACGGTTTTTATCTTAATAATAATATTAATGCATGAATTATTATAATTGTAAGAGTTTATTATAATCTCCTAGATTTTGATCTTGGATATATACATGTGCTCCAAATTTATTATTGGTGGAATACAAATAAAGTAATAATCTCACGTTAGTTTAATAAAAGGCAGATTTTGTATTTATATGAGATAACAAGCATCCCCAATAATATGGTATGAGACCTTTTTGAAGTGTGCAAAACCTGACCCGAACAGTCATGAATATTAAAAAGAAAAGGAGATGCTCAAGAATAAAATTATGAAGGTTTATATTTAAAGTGAATAATATTATACCAATATGAAGATCGAGATTATCGTCCCTCATCAATTATGATGTCTAATATTAAGTTAAATGACTATTTTCATGTAGACAACCAAAAAAAAAAAAAAAAAACTGAGAAAATAATTAAGCACACTTTAATTTTAATTAAAAAACAAGTGGGTGCAACCAACTTTCAATAATCTTGAACTAAGCATTTTTCCTGTCCTTAATCAGACTTTTACTTTCTTATTTTCCTCTTCTTTTTTTGTCCAATATCAATACCTAATCTGCCAAACTTAAACAACTTTTTTTCCCCTCTTTTTCTTCTCATTGTATTCCTCTTTACTCTTTTCCTATATAAACTTCCATTTCCCCAAGCTTCTCTTCCAATCCATTGCTGCATTTTTTTTCAAAATATCACTTTCTAATTTTGCTTTGCTTCATCAGCAATGGCTTTATATTATTTGTTTGGAGTTTTGGTTCTGTTTTCTTCGGCCGCCTTGTCCTTGGCCCACCCTCAAACACATCGACATCAATTTGTTGTATGTTTTTTATTTATTTATTTATTTTTATTGGTGTTTTATTTTTTTTATTAATATTGTGTTTGGAAATTGAATTAATTGTAGATTCAAGCTACACCAGTGAAGAGGCTGTGCAAAACCCACAATTCCATTACGGTCAATGGGCAGTTCCCTGGCCCGACCTTGGAGGTCAATAATGGTGATACTCTCATTGTCACTGTTATTAACAAGGCCAAATACAACGTCACAATTCACTGGTAATTAACTTTTATAATCTTTAAATTTATTTTGAGTTGAGATTTGAATCATTCTTTGATATCCGTGACTGACCGAACTAGCTTTCGCGCACATCGTTTAATGTCGCGAGACATATATACGTCTGATTTTACAACATTTGGATGTCAAGAAACCTATATAAACTCTATTTATCACCCTATACAACATTCTCAAGTCCACTACTATATATTATTCTAACAAATTACAAGATTTGGAGGGTCATAAATAGTATTAAAATAAGTGAGTTTATTTTGTATAAAAATAAAAAATTAATTTTTTATAAGTTTCATTGATATCCAAATGTTGTAGCGTCAAACGATATATCTCATAACATTAGTCGAAGTGCACATAAAATAGTTCAAACAGTCACAAATATTAAAAAAAAAATAAAAAAATAAAAAAATATATATTTTAGATTTTAGTGACAGAGTGCAAATTACTTTTATACAACAAAAATAAATCAATTTTAAGATTTGAGGCAATTATTATTTTTTTATTCATCAGTAGGTAATTTAATCTTGTGACATCATGAACAAATATATATGTCGATTGAACTATTGTATGTCATAAATAATAGGAGTGTTTGTGGCAATAGACTAAATTGATAAAATATTTACAACATTATGCATATTTTAAAAAAATTAGCAATCATATTCAAATATATGATATAAAGTAATACTTTTTATACCGAATAACTAATATATAATACAGTATGATGAACATTATTTATACCGTATAATTGACTGTGAATGCAAATTTTTTTAAATTGTCTGAATCTGTAATTATTTTGTAAAATTTAGTTATCCAGTACAATTTTCCTAAATTAATATTAAATATAGATGAGTCTATTTCTACATACAAAAAATAAATTAAAAATTTAGAGGGCCTATGTAGCCCTTTCTACATCCTATGGTTGGGGAATTGGTTATTGAGTGTTGTTATAATTGCACTTGTAGGCATGGGATCAGGCAACTTAGAACCGGATGGGCTGATGGGCCCGAGTTTGTGACTCAATGCCCAATTAGACCGGGAGGAAGCTATACTTACCGGTAAATTAACCATCTATCAATTTAATTAAGATTTTAAACTAATAATGTTTTATGGGTTAGCCTATTAATTAATAAATTACAATCTTAATGCAGATTTACGGTGCAAGGTCAAGAAGGGACTCTATGGTGGCACGCACATAGCTCATGGCTTCGGGCCACGGTTTATGGAGCCTTAATCATCCGACCGAGAGAGGGAGATTCCTACCCTTTCCCAAAACCAAACCGTGAAGCAACACTTTTAATGGGTAAAAATACACAAATTACATTGTATTATCATTACATTCCACTAGTTAATCAATTCACAAAAATACAAAACATTATTACCATTTTGATTTTGTCCTTTTTTTTTAATCTATTAATGTCACAATCAACTTAGGTGCAGTTCCACTAATTTCACAAAAACATATTATTCGATCTAAAAATAACTATTTAGTGGCCAAGAATACCTTATGAAACTAAAAATAATCACCTATTTAGTAACAAAAAAGTTGATGACATGTTGTTATCAACTTTTTCGTTACTAGGTGTATGGTAATATTTCATTTAATATTATGGTCATAAATTTAATTTTGATAATTTAAGAATAATAGTTTCTATGAAAGGTTTATGGTCCCATTTTCTCAGTTTTTTTTTTAGATTACAACAATTGGGGGTAGGATGATTTGAACTTATGACCCATTTTCTTAGTTTGTACTAAAAAAAAATCACCTACATCAAAAAGGGCATAAATAAGTCATCGTCCAACCTAAAATATTTGAATCTCGAGAAAATGTATGAAAATTAGTTTATAAGTTGAATCCAATCATTTGATTTATTTTTATGGGTTTAATTAGGGGAATGGTGGGATGCAAATCCAATTGACGTGGTGAGAGAGGCGACAAGATCAGGAGGAGCTCCCAATAACTCCGATGCTTACACTTTCAATGGTCAACCCGGTGACCTTTACAAATGCTCTAGCAAAGGTAAATTTCCTAATCTTTTTCTTTTAATATTTAAACAAATTTCAATTTTAATTGATTGGGGGTTACGGGTCGGGTCGGGTTATGGGCTAATGATGGAGATTTGGGTAATAATTATGCAGATACCGTAATTGTGCCCATTGATTCCGGCGAGACCAATTTACTGAGAGTGGTAAACTCCGCCCTTAACCAAGCACTATTTTTCACGGTGGCGAACCACAAGCTCACGGTGGTCGGAGCCGACGCTTCCTACTTAAAGCCCTTCACAACCACGGTTCTGATGCTCGGACCGGGTCAAACCACCGACGTTCTAATCTCCGGCGACCAAGTCCCTTCCCGGTACTACATAGCGGCGCGTGCATACCAAAGCGCCCAAAACGCACCGTTTGGCAACACCACAACCACCGCCATTCTCGACTACCAAGCCGCCCCTTGCCCGGCGAAGAAAGGCGGCGCGTCGATCAAGCCGCTCATGCCTTCCCTCCCGGCCTTCAACGACACCGCCACCGTCACCGCCTTCAGCCGGAAATTCCGCAGCCCGAACCCGGTCCAAGTCCCGAACCCAATCGACGAGGATCTGTTCTTCACCATCGGATTAGGGCTCAACAATTGCCCACCAAATTTGAAGCCCAGCCAATGCCAAGGCCCAATAAACGGAACTCGCTTCACGGCCAGTATGAACAACGTCTCGTTTGTACTTCCGTCAACCATTTCGATTCTTCAGGCCTTCCAGCAGAGGATTCCCGGCGTCATCACCCCTGATTTTCCGGCCAACCCGCTGGTGAAATTTGACTACACCGGCAACGTCAGCCGGTCGCTTTCTCAACCGGTTGCCGGTACTAGAGGCTATAAGTTGAAATACGGTTCGAAGGTGCAAATTGTGTTGCAGGACACGAGCATTGTAACGCCTGAAAATCACCCAATTCATCTCCATGGCTACGATTTTTATATCATCGCCGAGGGATTTGGGAATTTCGACGCCAAAACGGATACCAAAAAGTTCAACCTCGTTGACCCTCCTCTTAGGAACACCGTTGCTGTCCCTGTTAATGGCTGGGCCGTTATTCGATTCGTCGCTGATAACCCAGGTAATTACCATTTATTTTTAAAAAATAAATTACAATTTCTTTGATAATTAAGATTTTTTTTTTTGTTAAATTACCATTTTTGTTTCCATATTTAATTTTTTATATTTCATTTTAATGTTAAATTTTTAAAAGTTTAATTTGAATTATTTATACTTTAAATATTTCATTTTAATCTCAAAAAATCAATTTTAATCTTAAAACTTTTGAATAAGTTTCATTTCAATTGCCAAACATGAGCCGTTGCCGAGCGTATTAATATATGCCATATGACTTGAGCGTATTAGTATATGCCAAATAACTAAAAAGTTATAGATTCAAATTCTCATTCTCAATTTTTATAATTTCAAAAAAAAAAAAAAAAATCAATTTCTAAATTAAAAAAAACGTTTAAAATCAATTTTTATAATAAATTTAATTGATATTTATTGGTCTCGAAATAAATTTAAAGTTAATATTTATTGAAAAAGATGTTAACATGTTTCTAGAATTTGTATAATTTTTTTAAAATTTTATGGATTAAAATGAGATCACTTTAAAAGTTTAGGAAATAAAATAAGAATTTTAAAAGTTGAGCTACTTAAGTGAAATAAATTTTAAATTTTAAATTAATAAAATGTAGAGACTGAACCAAATTCGAAATCTATGACCAAACAATATTTATTTTCTTTGGAATTTATATTTATTTTTGTGTGGTTTATGTTTTAATCAGGTGCTTGGATAATGCATTGTCATTTAGACGTGCATATCACGTGGGGCCTGGCGATGGTGTTTTTGGTCGATAATGGAGTTGGAAAGTTGCAGTCTTTAGAGGCACCGCCGCCGGATCTTCCAATATGCTAAGATTGCCAAACAACAAAAATAACAGCCCCAATCTTTTAAATTTAAATTCATATATGATACCAAATTAAAAGGTTTTAATTAATTTTTATTGGTTTTAAAATTCGAATTAGTTTGTGTTATTTTTATTGTATTGTTTCCCCTGCATTGGGGGCATAGAATATGCTCTGTTTCATTGGTATCTTCTTTTTGGTTTATTAAGATCATGTGATTTCGAGGCCTACCACATTCTTGTATTGTTACATAAGATCTTTCCTACAGCTCGTTACGGACTTTGGGGTAAATTGAATAATATTTTTGTATTGATAGTGATAGATTGAAGAATATTATGTTTGTCAAAGTAAATGCTGTAAACCGAATAATACCATTCGTAAGATGGCTGTCTCGCATGACGTCTCATATCTCTTTAGAGTTTTTTTTTTATTAATAACTTATAGAGAGATTTGCATGTTTAGACCATATTTAGAAAGTAATTGCAAAATTATTCTTCTATGAGAATATTAGCAAAACT
>JBBMEF010000014.1:1250958-1265147 GCA_037832685.1 Sicyos baderoa | reverse complement strand
GTATAAAAGGGTACAAATGACATTTTAAAAATTGGAAATCCGGAAAATTAAAATGAAAAACTAAAATTGCAAAAAAATAGTTGTGAGCCTAAATGTGCAAATATTGTTTGAAAGGGGTCTATATAGTATAATTTTTCTTAAAAAAAATAATAATAATAGAGCGAGAGATGAGAAGATTTAAATAAATATAGGAAGAAAGAGTGAAATAATGAAGGAAAATAAATTTGGGGTTGAAATATTGAATGTTAAGAATAAGACGATGCGGGATGAGATCAGATTGTATGAGTTACCGCCATTGAAATTTTGGAATAAGGAAAAAACCAACCACTACGGCCAACTTGCAACTTTAGCTTTAGTTTTTAATCAACTGCGATGTCAACTTGTCTAAGGATTCAAAAGATTATTTTTTTAATATGCAACTTCTTGATCTATCTATCTATATATATGTGAAAGTAAAGATATGATTATATAATCGAAGTGACATGAACTTATTAGAGAATATGAAGTTCTACCTCAAAATCAATTGGTAATGAGGGGAGTATTCCATATTTCTTATAAATGAGTTGTAGAATCTTCACCTTTCAAATGTGTGACAATTGCCACAAGGTGAACTCAAATATACTCTCAAAGATAAATTCTCATATTACCAATAGAAAGTAATCCAAATACAAAAATTATGAAGTGAAATGCTGATAAACCTTATGTAACTGCCAGCAAAAACATAATTCTAATAGTATTCATACAACTTAGTAATTATGAATTTACAAGTTCAAATCCTCCTTCGTCTATATTATCATATAAAAAAAAATCAAACAATAAACCTGAGCTAACTAGATCATCCTATTAAGTTTTTGGGTTTAATCTATTTGAAACTTTATTTGACTAAAGTTTTCTTTAAAAAATAAATTGATGGCGCCTTATTTTTTTTTTGAGTATTTTCAAGTTTGGTCAATTATCTTCTAAAATGCTCATTCACTCTAATCGGTGGAAAGGTAATAGATAGAAACTTATATTCAATGGAGTAAGTTTTATTTGGTTATTAGTAGTAAATATATATATTTTTACCGGATGACTTAGTGACTAAGTGATTTCATTGTTTAATTGTAAACCAGTCTAACACCATCGTCACGAGTTCGATCCCTAAAATCGGTATTATAATTTTCATTCCTCAACTTGTACTCAAAAAATATATATATATATACTTTTGAAAAACTTAAAAACAAAGGCAAAAATTATTGGGTATGAACAACTAACCAAATGGGCTTTTGGGCTTCTTCATAAACAGCAGAGAACAAAAATATTGCACACAAAAAATAACGCAATCACGTGTTGAGCATGTGTTCTTAAGGATATGAGTTTTTTTGGTGGTGGTTGACGTTCAAACATATCGTCTCCTAGAAACTTTATATCTGTGCTCTGTTATGTTTTGTTTTTGTTAATTGTTTGAAAAGCGATTGTCATGGTAGAATAAAATAAAAGAACAATGATTTTGAAAGAACAAAATTATCTCAACCTATAATTCGAGTCAAGATAAAACGAAAGACAACAAATTGTAGATCAAAGAAATTTTTAAAACATATGATACAAAATGATGGATCCCAATGTTGAGTATTATGGCATGTTAAAGTATACAAAGTCTTATTAAAATAAAACTATAACAAATTATGATTAACTATTATGAACTTACTCAATTAATCAGAGACGGTTTTATGATGCATAAGATGATAAGTTAAATCCATGATAACCACCTACTTGATAATTATTTTCTTATAATTTTTTTTGATATCTAAATGTAAAGTTAGACAATATATCCCATAATATTAGTTGAAGTGTGCGAAAACTGACCGGGACAGTCACCAATAAAAAAAAAAAAAAATCATGATTGTTTTAAAGAAGGAAACAAATCGTGAATTTAGTGTGAGTTGTTATTGATTTTGGCAAAAATGGCACCGCATTTCGTAAGCTGGTACACGTCCCCATAATGCCCCTATAAATAGAAGATTTTGGCCGTGTTCATCAAATGTATAGTTTTTCACATAACTAGCTTAATTGTGCTTATTTTATCATTATTTTTTTTTGGCTAATTTACCATTTTAGTTTTGTACTTCAAAATTCATTTTTTTTTTTTTTTTATAGCAAAACTTAATATTAGTTATAATAATCTTTAAATTAAATTATAAGAAAGATTATTTAAATTCAAATATACCTATTTTAAAATTTGAAGAGTATATATAAAAAGAAATTAACAATAAATTTAACATATAAAAGGGATAGTGGTCTTTATTGTTTAGTGGTGATGCAATTCAACACCATAATCACTAATTTGATAGTGAAAATCGAATAACTAATTATAATATTTATATTTTAAATATAACAATTATTTAAAAAATATTTTAACTTTTATTTATAATAAATTTCATTTGATTATTTTCGATCAATCATCAATTTTGTGAGCTCAGTTGAAACCTTCCTTTTAACTTGATTAAATCATTTTTTACTATATTTAATTTTTCTTCAATTTTTTTGACATACATAATATATATATTTATATATTATTATTATTATTATTTTTAAATTCAAGCTTATAAATATTACTTTGCATTTTTAAAAAGTAGTATGAAATGGGTCTATATTTATTTGACATTTTCTTACAATACCGAAATTGTTATCCTTGTTTTTTTTTTTTTTTTTTTTTTCTTGGCGGTTAAAGCAAAGCATATGCCTCCCGTATCTCCCCCTTATCCTTTCTCCTTTTTTTCAATTTCAATTTCAATTTCAATTTAAATTCTGTAATCCCTGAAAAATCCTCAGTCTCAATCCATGCTCTCAACAATGGCGCAGGCGAGCTCTGTGCTTCACCATACCCACCATTTCCCTTTCTCCTTAACTTCTAAAACCTTGTATTTTCCTCTTTCTCTCCCTTCTTCTTCTTCTTCCTCTTTCTCCTCCTCGCTTTCTTCTTCTTCTCGTTCTGTACAGTTACCTCGCGTCACTACAGCTCCGGTTGAGTACGCGCCGCCGGCTCCGGACTATGATTTCCACCGGGAGATTCTTCGCCTCACAACTCTTTCTACTAAGCTCTCTAGAACGAAGAGCATCGACGAGAAGTTGAGAGTGATTGACCGTGATTCCAGAGTCAAACGATTCTTCAATTCCGGCCGCAGTTGGTTCGCTAGGGTTTTGCCTGCGCTTGATTTGGACCCCTACGAGTGTTTCTTGCTCAAATCGTTGGTCGCGGCGGGGCAGGAGCATGTGCTTGGGTTAGGGATTGAGTCTGTGGAGGGTGAATTCGAGACTGCGAGGAGTGTGCTCAAGCATGCACTTTATTCTCTCGTCGAAATGATTGAGAGCTTTGATGTTAATGCCAATGGGAAGGGGGGAATGGTTTTGGAGAAGGAAGACTTGGGGGACTTGAAGAAGCTCTTGAACAATTTAGGGGACATTGAACAATTTTACGATTGTATTGGAGGAATCATTGGGTGAGTTCTCTTTCTTCGTTTTTTCTTATCTTGCTTTTTGTTACCTTATCTTTTATTAGAGTATATAAGTCATGACAATATCGTATCAATGCGGAGATTCGGTTAGGTTTGTCGTCCTTATCACATAATCTTCACGATTTCCTAATTTATTACCACTGCAGCTGTTTTGTTCAAATACATGTAATCGTCAAGCGTAGACTTTCTGTTTTACATACGAGATTCACATTGTAAGATTCCAGTTTTTTTTTTTTTTTTTTTTTGATATTTGTGACTGTCCGGCCAACTTTCGCGCACCTCGACTAATGTTACGGGACATATCGCCTGACCCTACAACATTTGGATGTCAAAAAAACCCGTAGGAAATTAATTCCTAGGTAGGTGGCCACCATGGATTGAACCCATCACCTTATGCACTCCAAGGAATCCCGTAGGAAATTAATTCCTACGTAAGATTCCAGTTGGCCATAAACAATTCAGGAAGGATGACATAACTGTATTTTTTTTTATAAGACTCTTTGGCCTGTTCTTCTTTTCATTCATTGATTGGCTTATCCATAATCCAAATCACGATCTTTCATTTAAAAAGTGTTCAAACACGGATGAAGAAGACAAATATTTTAAATAGGCCATGCAACGTTGGAGCTAAACATTAAATAGTGTTTGGAAAATTTCATGTATTTTATCCATACTCTAGTAGATGTTTGGCTTTACACTGATTGGATTTCATTCTACCAATCCTGGGAAGATTTTTTAGTTACTGTTGTAATATCAAAATAATCATGCATGCTTTATGCAGGTATCAGATTAAAGTTCTTGAGCTTCTTGCCTGTTCAAAACCTGAAAGATATTCTAAGAATTGGTCTGGCCAAAAAGACCGGGCAATGGAATGCGAGTTTTTGGAGATTCATACGCCCAGTGGACCCGATCTTTCTCAAAATATCGAATATGCATCTCAAGCAGCATTGTGGGGAATTGAGGTTAACAGCTGGGGCAATATTTTTGAACACATTAACAATAAGCAAAATATATTGAACTGTGATTTATGAGATTGCATTCCTTTTTAGGGGTTACCTGAGTTGGGTGAGATTTACCCTTTGGGAGGCTCTGCTGATAGGCTTGGTTTGGTAGATCCTGATACGGGAGAGTGCCTTCCTGCAGCAATGCTTTCTTATTGTGGTAGGACTTTATTGGAAGGTCTTATAAGAGATCTTCAGGTACTTGATCTGATTGATTCAAATAATTAATAGACATTTGAATGATTTGGCTGGAAATGACTGGGGATTCACATGTGTTTAATTTCAACTTTTTTATTCAAGGCCAGAGAATTCTTGTACAACAAGATCTATGGGAAACAATGCATTACACCTGTAGCAATCATGACAAGTTCAGCGAAGAATAACCATAAAAGAATCATGTCTCTTTGTGAAAGATTTGGATGGTTTGGAAGGGGTCGGTCAAACTTCCAACTCTTTGAACAGGTTTATTTACAGCAAAAATTCAGATAAAAGTGTTAACTTTAATTTCCTTTTATTTTTGGAATTCTAAAAATCATCAAATTTTACTTTTCTTGTTTAATGTCTAGCCTCTGGTTCCAGCAATTGGCGCCGATGATGGATTGTGGTTAATTACAAAAACTTTTGCTCCTGTATGCAAGCCTGGTGGTCATGGTGTTATATGGAAGCTTGCTAAGGACAAAGGTATCTTTAAGTGGTTTTACGATCATGGAAGAAAAGGTGCTACTGTTAGGCAAGTTAGGTAAGATATTTCATCCTAAGTTGAATTATTTAACTACGTACAGCTGGTGGCTTATACTTGATGTAGACTCTAATGACCTTGTAGTAATGTCGTGGCAGCTACAGATCTGACCCTTCTGGCCTTGTCAGGAATTGGTTTGCGACATAAAAAGGTAAGCTTGAAGTAGGAAAAACAAATATACTTTTCATTCCATCCTTGCAAATGGTAGTCAACTTTATTTGATGTGGATGTTATGATCGTGTTCTGTAATATGATACTTGCTGGAGGATTAGCTTCAACTTGCCTCAACATTTCAATTTTATATGGGTGTGACTTGTTGGTCTATTCAAGCCCGTTGGTAACCTTTGATGTCAGCTCATCGCACAAGTCATATGGACGTTGGTGCATGGCTGGACTCTGCGTACATATTGGATTTTTCTTGGTAGTGAGTGCATGATCATGAAAAAACTTAAAGAGGCCTGCGTTCGTACACCCACAAATGTGCTTTTTATTCTGCAGTTTCGACTGCTAATTCTTTTGTTACAAAACCAGAACAGCAATCAAAAGAAACTGTAAAGAAAATGTGAGAGAAAAATATATAGATTTACGTGGTTCACTAATGATGTGTTAGCTACGTCCATGGGTAGAGGAGAGAACAATTTTATTAAGGAGAATACAAATTACAGAATGTCGATCAAACTAGAGCTAGGGTTTTAAGAGAGTTAACTTTAACTGTCTTAATTTATATGACATTATGCTGAGTGCACAATCATTTATCTGTTTGATGCGTGATGTATAGTAATCATTAATCTATGATGCAGAGAAAGAATTGAAGGAATATGTGTGCTAATTTCTTTTTGATCGTTGTTTTATGAACTTGTACATTTTTCTCCTCTAAACACATTGATTATTAACTTCTCGAAAAACTGTACCCTTGATCTGATGGAACTCCCTTATGAGTTGAGAACTACTCCAATTCAGCATATTCTTATCATCAGACTTGTTTGGGTTTTACAGAAACTAGGCTTTGCATCTTGTAAGAGAACTGCAGGGGCTACAGAAGGAATGAATGTTCTGATCGAGAGGAAGAGTCTTGATGGGATGTGGGAATATGGTTTGTCATGCATCGAGTACACTGAATTTGACAAGTATGGGATCACAGAAGGGCCTCGTTCTCCAGTCAGGTGGATTTCTTCTACCTGTTCAAATCTGTTGATTGTTAAGTCTAATTCAATTTTTGTAATTTGACAATTTTTTGTGGAGGGTAAACGCAAGACTGCAATCCTCTTTCAATGTATGAAAGATTATGTGTTTAGTTCTTTGAAAATCGTAATGAATATACTATAAACAATTGGCCGAAGTGATTGATTTTTTTTTTTAATATAATATATTTGTGAGTGTTGGGTCAATTTACACACATTTTGACTATTCCTATGGGACATGCCACTTGATCTGTTGTCAAGGAAACATGTAGAAAGTTAATTCCTAATTGGTGGTTAATAGAGATTGAACCCATAATATTTTGATTTTTGTAAGGGTACTACTAGGCCAACCCATGATGGCTGCCGAAGTGAATGACATTCTCAATTTAAAAAAATTATGTGGGCATTTGATATCAATTATTTGGTAATCTCGAAAAAGAAAAGAAAAGGAATGTATGGCCTAGGATAAGCTAACCTTCTTTAATTGTTGTAGTCTGCAGGACTCGTTCCCTGCTAATACAAACATCTTATACGTGGATTTGCATTCTGTGGAATCGGTGGTATCAACCAACAGCCAAAAGAGTTTACCAGGAATGGTGCTAAATTTAAAGAAGCCCGTTGCATATTTTGACCAGTTTGGAAGAAAACATAGGTATGTAATTCGACAAATAGTTGGTTCTTGAGTTGTTTTTGCTTCATATGTTTTTACTTGATGGGATCTAAAGTGCAAAGTTCTAATTTCAGAATGACTCAATCCAACGGTTGTGGTTGCATCATTCCTTCATGATAAACTCATTTATCTTTTGTGCATTGTTAGTGTTTCTGGAGGTCGATTAGAATGCACCATGCAAAACATTGCTGATAGCTTCTTCAATACAAGTTCATCTCGATGTTATAATAATGTAGAAGGTATTGATTCTCTATTTTTGTGCAAATGTTGGTGTAAACATCTTCTTTTTTTTACATCTGTTAGTGTAAAGTGTAAACATCATTATCTCCTTTCTGTCATGATATTGGTTGTATGTAACACCAGACATGCTGGAGACTTTCATTGTTTTCAATGAGCGAAGAAGAGTCACGTCATCGGCTAAAAGGACAAAAAAGCATGCCAGTGTGTCTTTACACCAGGTAATTGTTTCTGGTTGGTTGGTTACCTGATGATTTTTTAGTGTAGAAAGATTAAAAATTTCTTGTTAGATGATTATATTTCTTTATGGCATTAGCGTGAACCTGGACAATTTTCGATATTCTAATATGCATAACCAAGTTTTGAATATTCCTGGCTGGGGGAGGGTGGCATGAAATTTGCTTAAAATTCCTGAAGAGACTAAAGATTGAACTTGATGATCACTCTCTATTTAATTTGTCAGTTGGATTTTATTTTCCTATAAAATTGTGCAGACTCCAGATGGCGCACTTTTGGATATCTTGCGAAATGCATATGATCTTCTTTCACCGTGTAATATTGAACTTCCCAGGGTACGTCATTATTTATCTTTGATCTATGGAAAGTATTCTTTCACCGTGTAATATTGAACTTCCCAGTGAGCTGTTTGGATGTATTTTTTATTTTTAAAATTTGTAGATTAAATTGTAAATTGTTTCCTGCTTTTGAAAACTGTTTTAAAACAAATTCAGGTTGTTCCGTGAACTGTTTCACCAACTCTCTTAGAAAACAAGTTTTTACATAAAAATAGAAAACTTATTTTCTTCATGTTTTTCTAAAAAGACTAAAAAATTGCATTATTATTTCTTTCTGCTTGGAAGCTATGATTTCATAATATTCTTCTCATGTTTCTGTTCATGCTTAACTAATTTTCTTATTTCAGGTTGAAGGTAATGAAAAATATATTGATTCTGGACCACCATATCTCATTCTTCTACATCCTGCACTCGGTCCACTTTGGGAGGTTACTAGACAGAAGGTAAGTCCGGTATATGATTATTGCAAACATCATTACCTAGTCACGCGCCCCAATTTTCTCTGCATCGGCCTCTTCATCGGAAATAATACTTAGCACTCTTCAGTCTTATGTAATTTTCTGAGTGTAGTTTTATGTTTCTGAAGTAACAGCATTATTGAGATATCAGATATGTAAATGATCTGACCTTGTTTGAGTAGGTAGAGCTTTTGAGTTGCAATCATAATTTGATATATCATGTCTTAGTTTTCCGGTGGGTCGATATCAAGGGGGTCTGAATTGCAAGTCGAGGTTGCAGAGTTCATGTGGAGGAATGTTCAGGTATGATGCCCAAATCTAGCTGGGGATAGATTGCTCCTACTACACAAGTCTCACATATGTCCTTGCACACAAAGGGCATACACTAGTGAAGTGAATTAATGAAGCTGATCTAGTTCCTCCGTTCCAGCTTGATGGGAGTTTAATTGTATCGGCTGAAAATGTCATGGGCTCATTGGAGATTGATGAGAATGGTGAATCATTAATTCACTACGGACAAAGGTCTATATAAGTTTGGCATTGGAATTCTTTTGTTGAGAATTGTTGTTTTTGTTCTGAGCCTGTTCATCTGGTTAGGTGTGGAAGATGTAAATTGGAGAATGTCAAGGTGCTGAATAAGGGAATTGACTGGAATGCTCAAGACAATATTTACTGGAAGCTCGAGGTGCAGCGGCATGAGCAATGCAAGATCATTTTGCATGGAAATGCTGAATTTGAGGCCATTAACGTTGTTTTACAGGTTTGTTTGTATATAAATACAGTATTCAATTGTCATAAACTACACATTTGCCTATTTGAAGAACTAGGCGTTGATTAAGACCCTGATTACAAACTCATCAATGAAATATTTTGTTTCCTATCAAAAAAACAAAACAAAACAAACCCATACTAGATTAACCGACAGATTTCTCTAGATTGAAGGACCTATCATAGTCCAGCAATCTGCTTTTTCAATAGCAGTACTATAAAAAATGTAACGAAATAAATACTCTTCAAAGTCATCCAATCACATTTTGAAGTGAACTGAAGTGCACCATGCTAAGAATTTTCATGTTCGCACTTTGTAGGGTGATCATGTATTTGAAGTTCCAGATGGCTACAAGTTGAGAATAGCACCGGGAACTTCGGGTAGATTTCATATCTTTTTTCTATTTTGGGGAAATTGCATTGTTCATCCAAATTAGAGTTAAACATTTCCAAAAGTTGAGAATATTCAATATCTCACTCATTTCTTATCTTTCAACTTTTTTCAGGTTTTGAAGCTCAATTAAACCCCATTGAGCAGGATTCTGGAAGTTGGCGCTGGAACTACAAAATACAGGATTCTCATATCAAGCTCGAGTATGTCGAGCTATAGGTTGCCGGCGAAATAACAACATGCCCTTTGTGAATGGTTGTTCACAGATTGGTCTTCTTCATAATATTAGTAATTAATCGAAATAAATCTGTTTGGTTAACCAAAAGTTAACCCCCTCCCCCCAGAAAAAAAAATGCAAATTCTTTGTATTAATCTTGTAAATCGAATGTACTAGAGTGGGCGAGCATATGATATTGTTTGCACCCGATTCCTTTAGTAGAAAGCTCCATTCTTCATCAACTCTATTAATTGTTCTTTGTGGTTGAATTTCAATTGATCTGTTGGCATACTTCGTTGTAATTACAGTGTTGTTGATTTGTCCCTAATGGCGCGGTTGTCGAATGCTTGGTTTTTGAAGGTGTGCTCTCTTCAAGTTTGAGATTCACTTATGACATATATTTGCAGATATCTCATGTGCCTCTATTCTTTCGATGCTTCTTGGTGTTTAGATTAGGGACGAGCATGGTTGCCTTAGGTAGAGTGAAACGAGGCTTCAATTTTTCAATTTAAAAAAAGTCCTTTTTTTTAGAGAAAAAAAAAGTGTTGTTGATCCTTTGAAAATAGACTTGTAGAAGGTGATGAGAATTGGTCCATCCATTCTAAACTACCGCCTTAGTCTTGTCTTAATCCTGACCAAGCCCTTGCAATCGGAACGTATGTCTTTTGACTCCATTCTTTTATTTGCATGATTTTTTTTACATAATTATGTGTGTATAGTGGTATTATTAGAGTATATAATCGTATTTGACTAACAATATAAAAAATGTATTCAAGTTATAAATTCTGTCATGAATTAGGCTAAAATGCCACTGTAACAAAACCTAAAATATTAATTTCAAAATTTTATTAATCCTTACAACAACTACACATCGTAGCTATAGCTATATAATAGCATCTATTATAAGCCATGAACAAAATTAGAGCTTGAGTAAGTTACTTTTGTGAAAGTATATCATATTTGATGGCCCCTGTGAATCTGTGATATATCTTTGGCTCGGCTTCGTTTGTTGACAGCCTATGTGATATCTGGTCTACTCAAGGTGAGGTTTTATCTCAATGTTGATTAAGTTAATTTTAGGTTTAGTAAATTAGACGTTTTTTTTTTTTTTTTTTTTTTTTTTTTTAAATTTTCGTGACTGTCTAGGTCAGCTTGCGCACACTTCAACTAATGTCACGGGACATACAACTTGACTCTATGACATTTGGATGTCAAGGAAACTCGTAGGAAATCAATTCCAAGTTAGGTGGTCACCATGGAATGAAATCATTTCTTTAAGAATTCCAAGACCTTCTTTGACTACTTGAATCACTCCATAATGATTAAATTAGACGGTGTTCTAAAAGCAGCTCGAAAGTGTTTCACAAATCTCAACTAGATCAAAATCATGAGTTCATAAAAATTTTTAAAAAAAAACCAGCAAAATTTGCTCAAGGCATTTTGTACAAAAGAAAAAAGAAGAAAAAGGAGATTTATGGTTGAGGCGAACTGTTGCAATTGAACAAACAAAAAAAAAAACCTGTAAATTCAATTCATGTTTAGAGTTAGCACAAATATGTAACTTTGCAGTATTATCTCTACATTCTGCTATTCAACATGGCTGAGATTGAAAGCAGCATCTGTCTAGCAGTCTAAGCAATGCATCAGCTTTTCTTTTGGCCTTCAAAGATCCATCTGCAGCCAAGCTTTGCAGCGAAGGGATGCTTCGAGGATTCATCAACAACCGCCGCGCAACTTCCTCTCCTCCATCTCGGCACAGCCCCAACAGCAGTGTAATTGAACTCTCTTTTCCTTTTGGTGATCCAAATCTTAAAAGATCAATAAGCAAAGTCACTAAAACTCTGCTCTTTCTTATCTCCTGCAGCCCTTCACAGCAGCCCAAAACCAAAGACAGCGCCTGCAAGGCGTCATCGGTTATGCCCGCCTTGTCGTCTGTCAGCAAGTCAATCAGCAATGGCACTGCCCCAGCAACTACTATACAAGCTTTGTTGGCATTGTAAAGGGCTAGATTGCATAGTGCAGTTGCGGCGTCTTGTTTTCCGGCTGAATTTCCTTCTTTCAGGAGCCTCACCAATGCCGGTATCGCTTTCGGACTCGCCCCTATTGTTATTTTGAACTCGTCTACCATGGTTAGGCTAAATATTGTTGCTGCTGCATTTTCTCTTGCTTCCATGGTTTTCCCTGATTCTAAGATGTGCGTTATGTTGTCTATGGCCCCTGCTGCCACTATCAGGATCTTGTTGTTGTTGAAGATGGCAAGGTTGAACAGTGCAGTCACGGCGTTTTCTTCGATCCTTGGATCACCGGATTTCAACAATGTCACGAGAAACGGTATTGCTCCTGCCTCGGCAATTATCCTTCGGTTATCCATTCCTGTTTTCGATAGTAACCGGAGTTCATATGCTGCTTGTCTTTGGATTGTTGGCGATCCAGTTGCAAGTTTTCCCACCAGAAACTCAGCTGTCAATTTGACAGCATCGGAAGCTGCTTTCAATGCGAAAATGTGATCGATCGGTTCCTCGGAAAGGTATGTTTTGCTGTTGCTTCTCTCCAACTCAGAGATAGAACATGTCTTTGTTGATTCAATCAAACTAATGTTGTTTTCTTGGCACCATTGTTGCATCAAACTTTTGAGTGCATAATTTGGTATGAGGGCAGTATGAATTAGCCTCTGGTTACTCTTGGGACATACATGATGCCCTGAGTCGATCCATTGAGCTATCGAATTACGATCATAAGTATGTCCTGATGATACAATTACAGGATCTTTCATCAAATCTAGCGAAATGGGGCAGCGGAAATCATCTGGAATCGTAACCAATGATTTACAAGAAGATGAGTGATCTAAATGCTTGTTTGAGTTTTGAATCTTTAAGTTGAGATTTTCCCCAGCAACATTCTTATTTTCTTTCTTATTGAAGATTACTGTTTTGGCATGCTTAACAAGAGAAATGAGATTGTTTATGTTAGAAACCACAATTATTCCACCTGTTCCTGCTTGTTTTAGAGCTTCTGCCTCTAGTTTTGATATTTCTTCATCACAATCCATCAAGCTTCTCAGCCCAACACTACTAAAAATCTCTTTGACTTTCCCCACTTCTGCCAACCCTTTGTTCTTGTAGTTTCTCTCCCTGTTGTTATTGTTCATTAGTTGAAGAAGTTCACATCTTCTTCGAAGATCTCGTTCGTCGGTCGAAAACTCCAATCGCTTAGCTTGATTGTGAAGCAGCTCCACTTGTTCTCTTGTATCATCAGTTAGTTTCAAGAAGCTGAGAGGTAAAATATCAAGTACTCTCCCAATCTCCTTCACTAGCTGATAAAACTGATTGGAAATCGACTCGGTTCTTAGTAAACTCCATAGACAGCTTCCTTCCTCGCATCTTTGAATCAGAATCTTAACTCTTCGGATTACCGAAAAAAGTTCAGTGAAACAAAGAATGGAAGATGGAGGGAGAGGAGAATTTAATTCTTGAACCTCTTCAAATAAGAAAGCAAGAAGCTTGATTCTTCTTCTCATGGTTGAGATAGTTCTAGTGTGAACAAAAGGAGCCTTGTCTTCAAAAGTAACTTCATTGGATAAGAGAATTAGTGATTGTAGCAGAGACCCACAAGGCAAAAGGCTTGATGTTGCCATCATTGGGGAGGAAACAGCAACATCCATTGCCATTATCTCATTAAATGAAAAGTTTTTATTAGCATTTACATGGTGCCAAACATAGATTACTAGGAGGAAATCTTCAAAACTCATTCAAACTTTGAAACTATTATATTCATTTGGGAAAGGAAAGATTCATTTTATATTGTTAATTGGAAAGTTTTTGTCTTTTTCTGTTTGTTTGGCTGACACTATGAAGAATAGGAGAACTTGTGGTTTGGCTGCCACTTGGAGCAATTTGCTGCCTCATTAGTCAGATCCCTAACCAATGAACTTGTCAAACTTTGCTAATTGTCAACTCTTTTAGTTTTTGGAGGTTTCTTAATGGTGTGTATTGAAAAGTTTGCTCATAAGATCCCCAAACAATGGTCATTTTCTAAGAACATAAATGTGGGTCAATATCTCTCTCTTTTATTTTTTAAAATTTGTTTTGGAATTTCAGATATGTATTCAACTCAGCATCTTCTGTCCAAGGAAAATGATTGTAATTAACAATTCATCACTCATTTGTCATCTCATTTCCTTCCTTTGAATGGGCATTGCTTACTGAACATTCCATTGATTTTTTGGTCAAGGTCAGGAACATTTGTAAACTTGTCTTTTTCTTGGTAATATCATATACTTTCCCTCAAGAATAAATCAACAAAATGAATGATTTGGTTAGGGTTTAACCCAAGATCTTGAGAAACAAAAACAAAAACGAATTTTTATCTTTTATTTTTGGGAATTTTGCATGTATATTACAAAAAAATAAAATAATTTCATGTATAGCACAATTTTCAAACTTATTCATTTGTAGCACA
>JBBMEF010000014.1:1225153-1238061 GCA_037832685.1 Sicyos baderoa | reverse complement strand
TATTTTTTAAGAGATTTTTTGAGATTTAATATTTTATGTATTATAAATAGTTGTAGAAAATGAATGGTTTTATGTTTTTCTCACGATATGTTTGAAGTCTCCCTTTTCACATGAGAGAGAAGTTAATTATCTTTTGATTTTGAATATATTGTTTTTTTTTCCATTTCGAGTCTTACATTGTGAGGATGCGATAAAGGATTTATTTTGAGATTTCAGGTGTCTAAATTTATGCATCCACTATGGTTGAAGTTGATTCTTATTTTAAGCAATTTTTTTTTCATTACATACAATTCCCTCTTCATAATTTATTAATTTAAATTAATGTTTTCACGACTATCTTCTACCATCAAGATAATAATTTACAGGCATCAACTTCGGAGGATACATATCGGATTTGTGTGCCGTATTTGTAAATATTAACTCTTTTTTGAAAAACTACATTCAATTTTTAAAAATAGTTTCTCTTTTTAGTCATTCATTTATAATCAATCATTTTTAATAAATCATTTCAAATCAGTTAAAATATCTTATATTTAATCATTTTTTTAGGTACTTAAAATAATTCTTTATTTTTTATATACATTCAAACTAAGTTTTACCAACACCTACCTCATGTTTCTTCTCTTCTGAGATTTTAATCTTATTTTGGTGTAAGAGCTTTGTTTTTCTTAGATTTTATCTCATTTGTTATTGTCTTCTAATCGACCATTATTATAACCTATTATTTATTCTTTTACACCTATTTCAAAAGTTTCCTATGAAACATTTTCCATGATCAATGAAATGTTTTTTATTTTCTATTAAAAAAAAATTATATTATCGATATTGGTTCAACAAAAAAAATGAACTTGGCAAGAAATATGGGCATAATCATGAATAAAAATGAAAATAGTTTCATTTATTATGAATACAAGTTCAAATTTTATGCTTTAAAATATGCTTGTATGTGATGGTACATACGAATATCTGAAGGTGTCATTTGTCTTGTCTTTTTCTGTTTTGTTGTTTCTCTCCAAAGCTAATGCCACATTAACCTACCAGATTTCAGCTTTTAGAGACTATATATATATATTAGAGAATATTTTAGTGGATTTCACCATCTATACTATTTATTTAAAATCTTATGTTCAATCCAATGTGATTTTAGTATCACACTAAATAGATCCAGTGTAAGATTGTTCACAATTTAAGTCATTGAAGAAGAGAAAATTTACTTGGAATAATGAGAAGGGAGGAAGAACCTCTGTCGTTTACTTCTAATACGGTAGGTCGAGGCAGTCGACGACGACGACATTCTACTTAAAACTAATTTAAGAGACTGTTGAACAGCGTTCAAGCAGACACTTTTTTCACCATCTTTATTGCAGAGGACAAGGATGCTTTTAATGCGGCCACCAACACTAGCCATATCTGCCTTTATGGTTGTGAGCCTCAGCCCCTTGATCACTTGGATGAGCTCTGTGAACAGTTCTGGCTGATCGTCGCAGCTCATTGATACCGTTATCGCAATATTGTTCCTGCTGTTGTCTTCAACCTTGGTGGAGTCAATAGTTACTTCATCCATGTCTGTTGGAACTGTTATGTTCTTGCTGACTTCCATTGCTTTTCGCTTCAGGTCTTTCACTTGATCGATTACGCTTCCCAATAGAGCGGCCTTGTACATCTGCCATACGAAACAAGATCATGAGCCTCAACATGTGTTGCAGAGTTTCTTTTTCAAGCAAAAGAATTTTTATTTTCACAGAAAAAAGGTGACAACTATGCAACTGTCAACTTTCATCAAGGTGATAAATTAGGATTGCTATAATTAAGTTGTTTATTACAATAGCAAAGAGAATGAAAGGATCTAAATAACCTCTAAACTTGGTTTATCTTGTATATTTTGACGTTAGTGGATTGAGATTCTATCCTACTGATATCGAACAATAATTTCTTGACCTTGTTTATAATCTCTCTATATTGTCATAACACAAAAAAAATTATCTCAACTGAACAAACAGTTGAAATATGATATTTAGTAGTATGAAGGGGAAAAAAGTGAAAAGTGAACAGGGCTATATTCTGTTTGATAGTAGCTCCTTCTGTTATCTTTTCTTTTCGATAACGAGAAATCAGAACTTCACCCCATTAGATTCTCACGAATATCTGGACCTACTCCAAAGTCCAAATTTAGAAGACGTTTATTGAATTTTATAAGTAACCTCATACGTAAGTATCGAACCTAGAATCTCCAAGTGAGCATACCTTGGAGACCCCAAGTCTCTACCAACAAGGCCGCCCTAGAGAAAGCTCGATCTGTTATCTATTTGGAGAGAGATAGCAAAAGTACCTTATCAGACTTGGGAATGAGTTTTCTAAGAGTTGCAAGCTGAGCATTGATTCTGTCCCTACGCCTCTTTTCAGCTTGGCTATGGGTCTTAGAAGCAGAAGCTGATCTATCTTCAGCTGGGGTTGAAAATGAAGGGAACCCATCAAACCGAAACTCGGTTGAGCTCGAAAGTTGAGGAGTTGTCATCCATGGAAGAATCAGAGAAGGTTCATGGCTTGAATTGGCGGAGCAGTGAGCCCAATTATGCCCCTGAGGCTTAGTAGAAGAACAATCCCAATTCTCCCCCATAACTGAGATGCAAAAGAGAGGCAGGGCCAGTCTTTTCTGAATTCATACTCTTTTTTAAGTTTGGTTTTTATGGTGGCATGTGAGGAGCTACTGTTGATTACACCAATTATATTGTGTGTGTGATCTTCAAATCTTGATGGTGATAGGTGTGATGTGCACTAGCCTTTAACTTATAAAAATGAAAATCTTACTTGGTTGTATATGCCTGTCATTTTTATTATAACCGAAAATCAGAGTTTCGTCCCACTACATATCCGAAGACACTTGTGCCTAGATCTTAAATCCAGATTTACACAATTAAACTCACCAGTGAATTTCGAACATGTGACCTCCAAAAGAGAACAAGGCGGTCTTTAGGGACTATATATGCCTGTCATTTCAATTTGAAGTTTTTCTGTTTTTCTCCTTTGATAAAGCTAGGCCTCCACAATCTGTCAATTAAAGATTGTCCTCATGTAAAACAATTATCCACCAAATATGAAATGATTGGGCTGAGTCAAGAAAAAATGAAACAGTATGGCCATAAACAAAGAAGCATGCCCAAGGAACTCAAGTAATTGTTGAAACTAATAATAAGATCACATCACCATATCGACCTGAAAACAGTGGAAGATCTGAAAGATCTTTGATTCTGGGATATAACTTCCATAAACATTCATTTCCCACCCATCTTGATTTGTGGCAATTTCTTTCTCAAGTCTTATCTATTCATAATGAATGAGAATTACACAAAAAAATCAAGAGACTTAGGGTGTGTTTGGAGGGCGCTAATCCAAAGTGTCATTTCACATAATTTTCGCCGTTTGTTTCTGTTTGATATTAATCATTTCCTTTATCCCAAGTACCATTTATCAAATTTCATGTTATATTACAAATTTATAATAATTCAACCGATACTCCGATAGTTTTACATACATAATGATACTGAATATATCTCCTATGGAGAGGAGCCCAACCCTTAAAGTAATTGATGCAATCATTTTATAGGCTTTACCAATTAAAGCCTCAAATCCTGAGCTGGATTCCCATAGAAAAAAGTAGCTTGAATTTGCAATGCAAAAAAGGAGGGCCCCAATTTGAAGAAACATTGTAAATGAAAGTTAAAGATTGATAGGACTTGTCATCAACTACTCAATATTTACAAATGTCCCATCTCAAAATCATGTGGGTGCCCATAACTTAGCGTCTTTAGCATAACTTACTTTAACTCCATATGTTCCTGTAGATTTGGAACAGAACATGATGAGAGGGGCTTGGGTGCCATTTACTTCAGGTAGATGACAAGAGCGTGGTGTGTTTGTGGATAGGGATACGGCTCAGAAATGAGAAGAATCATTTCGTCGGTAACGGATGCCAGAAAAATGTGCCAAATCCTCTAAAGTTGCGTTTTCAATGGTACAACTCCAACTAACGTCTTCTTGTCAATTTAGCCATATTAATGAACCAAACAGTCTTAAGTTTTAATATGCCTGATTATTGTTGAACTATAAAAAAGACATTTGTAATACTTCAAAAAAGGAATAAGTTATAACGGTAATCCATGTGTATAATCAAATTATTAACTTTTCTAAGTAAAATCGAATTAATGACTTGGAAGTTTATGGATTATAACCAGCCTATAGGTTCTAGGTTTATCTTTTGAAATGTATAAGCTATAGCTATAACTCGGATACTCATTGACAAACATTATATTAATGACTGTTTTACATTCGTACTCTACGTACAAATATTTCCAACTGTTCAACATTTTATCTGAAATATGCCAGACGTACGAACCTACATATATAATTGTGAGTTTGTTTTTTCTTTCTCTCTTATCTTGGAGTGCAGTGGCCACCCTCATGTACATCTATTTCAAGGCTGCGTACAGTGACAAATGATATTCCCCACGTAGCTGATAACGTACATGCGTGAATATCTTCCCCTATTTGGTGAATAAAATTACTTCAATTTTACTTTGAGATGTCAATAAAACAGCTACATACGGAGATAACCAAAAAAAATGATACTGAAACTCACATTACCACTTCAATTCAGCCATAAAACAAAATAATAATATAGACTAGGGAAGTACGTCTAATTGAAAGAATTATTCACAATCGAAGTCGCCACTCGAAGAATACAGATAAAAAGCACAAGTATTGCCCAAACAAGAAAGAAATAAGCATATATCCATTAACAATAGTGGGGCAAGTGAACCAAACAAAAACGGATAATTCTATGGATCTGGTTTTTTTTTATCATCGTTTAAAGCAGCATTTCCTAATGAAAGGCCAGGCTAGAGTGGAGGAGAAAAAATCTTTAAATACAGAACCCTCAGGGTGCTGCACCAGCATCCAAAAAAATGCCTGCGCTACCAAAAGAATATTACAAGACAAGTAAAGTCCACAACACTATAACACAGAAACAGAATGAAAATAAATTCAAGAAATTTTCACCGACAAAGAAGCGTAAAATTTAGGTAAGAAAAGCCCCCTAACTGCAAGGTTTTAACTCACCCTAGAATCTATGGTCGATTCCCGCTTTTTTTGCTAGGTTTTTCTATGTGCTAATAGCTGCTACCCATTGGTGGCATTCCGAAAGGTGGCATTGGAGGCATTCCCATTCCGCCCATCCCGCCCATTGGTGGTGGACCAGGTGCAAAACCAGGCATTCCTGGGCCGCCTCCCATACCCGGCATAGGCGGTGCAGGCAAAGCAAGAGGCAGCAACTGAGCATACATGTTCTGCAGTTGATGCTTACAAATTATTAGAATACATAAAGAAATATTGGAACTGTAGAGGCTTTCTACAGCGAGGCTATGGATATAAGAGTAAAGGGGTAACAAATTAATAAAAGAAGCTGATACAAAAACTGAGGAATTTACCTGCTGAGCAATAACGTCCTTCTGTTCCTGCTCCTTAGCCTTGTTCTCTTTGAGAGCCTCGATCTTGTCCTTCACGAATTCATCAACCTTTCCGGTATATTCTCGGATAAACTGCAATGTAAATAATTTTTTTCATCAGGTCACATGTTATATGGACAATAAATAATATTCTTTACACAGAGAAGAAAAACCAATGGCAAAGGCGCCACACAAAATCTTCCACAACTAACTGAACTTAGCTGGCGACAAGCATTGGAGGATAAAGAGACGGCCATAAAAACTTGAGTTTTTCATCTTCCTCTAATAAATATCAATAAATAATGTTCTTTTAAGCTTGAGTTTTGTGATCTATATTTGGTTTATGGGATAATTTTCGGTTAGAGTTGAAAGGTAAATTTTACCAGTCTAGTTTTGTAACTTTGTACAATATAAGTTTAGAGTGTGAGATTTACACACTTGTTGTAGTCACTAGTCAGGAATAAGCAACACCTACATCCCGAATAAAAACTTGATTGTAACCCTAGGTTAAACACCCCCAGATATGCTAGGAGGACAGCTAATGGCTGAACTTGGAAGATCAATTTCATTACAGCAAAAGCCCAAGTTCCACAGATTGAAAGGTCCTCCCAATAATAAACCTGGATATTAATAAATGGTGTGAAGTAAGAGAGATCACCTGCAACAGGTATGGGAAAGCAAAATCGATTATGTTATTGGTCCAGGCAAGTTCAAGAGCAACATCCGCCCGAATCAAGTCATAACAAACAAAGAGGCATGAAGCAAAGCATTCTTTCTTTCCCTGTACAGAAAACATTTACAAATAGATTAAAAATAGTTTCATTTTCTAACTTCCGAGTAAACTAGAGAATATTTATATATACAAGCCCAGAAGCTGAGAAATAAAAATATGGTAAAGCATTCCGTAGACACTCCCCAAAAGCATCGAGACAACCACATGAAACAAAGGTTTCACCGCTAGAGGCATTTGTAAATCTCTCCATCCAACCCATTGCATTAGCTGTGAGATCAGGGTCAGCTCAAACAAAAGCACCAAGCGCCCAATCACACAAAAAATGGAAGGAGAGCGTCCAGAGATGATATAATTAGATCAATTTGACCAATTTATAAAATTTGGATTTCCTTTATTCAAATTTTGTTGCATTTATGTAGTGATTTAACATTCAATAAATGACCGAAAATTCTAGATCCAAGATAAAAATTAAGTGAGCTTTTTCTAAAAAAAAATAGATCACTTTGACAGAATTTCCAACTACCCATCACCTGAAAAAATTTAACATTCGATATATGATTCAAAAAATTCAAGTCAAAATGCATAAGCAAGTAACTAAACAGATCAAACTTACCTGTTCAATAAAGTAAACAAGCAACTCCTCAGCAAGTTCCCGGTCGCCAGATTGTGATGCGGTCTCCATTGCATCCTTGTAGAGATTGTCTTTCTTTGACAAGGCAATTGATTGCTTCCATCTCCCGGCTTTTTTGTATATGGAGGCAGCAACACGTCTCATTTCAAGTAACTCGTGCTTCTCGATCTGAACAAAAACACTATTAAATTCGCGTGCAACCAAATTTATTACTCGCTCAAATGGAAACTATCACTTCACCTTCTGTGCAAGGCCTATTTGATCAAAACTATCGTGTAGTTCAATTGATTCACGCAATCTATCGTAGTCTTCCTCTTCAACATATATTCCATTCAAGGCCTCATTCACAGCAGACACATTGTTGCTCTGAACTGCAATCATGTACGGCTTCACAAGCAGCAAGTGACCAGCCTAATATCCAAGACAATGGAATGCACTGAGTATCAAGAGTAAAAATACTCCTAAAATAAGAAAGTGTAAAAAAGGGCTACAAATTATTACCTTCCTCATAATATCAACAACTCGTGTGTGATCTACACGAAGTGCAAGCACATTGAGAAGATCGTTAATAAGATCAGGATGCTCTTGCAAGTAAAAGTGCACGGCCTTGTAATACAGTTCGACATTGGCAACTTTGACTGCCACATCTTTAAACTGCATGTGATCCCATGCTTCGGGAGAATGATTCATGATGGTAGTAGCAGCATTATCAAATTCATCATACTGGATATACAAATAGGTGAGTTCCTTCCAATGCTGCTGTTCATCACAAGCTCGAATAAGCTTAGGAATATTCAACCGGGTTGAGAACAGTTTGATGTGCTCCATAAGCTTATCGTAGCGATATCTAGCATAGAGAACTCCCAACTCGGTGAAGATACCCATATGAGCACGTTCAAGCCCAAGTCCACTCTCCATTAGAGAGATCAATTCATTGAAACATCCTCTATTCTGATAGTATTCACTGACCTCCTCCAGATCATCCACCTATTCATTGAGGTGCCACAGGATATGATTAATCAATGAGCAAGTCACATCACACACCACAGTATTAGAGTAGGAGAAAACAAAAGTCCATAAAAAAACAGCATCCCTAGGAATTAATAATAGCCATTGGTATGCATCTTTGTGCTACACTAGGATGGAGGTAAATAAAATATAGCGAAAAGGGGAGAGTGCAAAAAAATAAGCAGTTGATAGTCATATTCACCTGGATAATAATGTTAAGACCACATATTTGTGCTAAGCGGAATTCTTCAGCATCAACACAAGCAAAGCACACTTCCTTCCATGTCTTTGCACTGTTTGCTTTTCGAGCTGCATCAACAGCACCTTGGAACTGCTTCAGTTTAACAAGAGTGACAGCCAACTTGGCCCAGTTAGAAATGAAGGCAAATATGATTTTAGCAGCCTCATATAAAGCTTCATCATACAAGCGGTCGCCAACATTCTGAAGATTAGCCACATTTGGCATGAGAATAAACTCTTCGATCTCAGCCAACCGATCAATTTTAGCATAGGCATATATCAGCTCACTGTCCACCTTGGGCTCTTTGGCCTTCTCTCTAACCATCAACAGGTACCTAACTAGGTCATGATACACATTTGCATCCCCAGCAGCACGAATGACTTCCAGAAATTGAGTGGCATCATCCGCACGGATAAATGACTCGATAGCATCGCTCACCAATCCTTCCCTCAGTTGAGCCTTCGCCACCTGGCTCCAAACTGCATCTTCTTCAACCCGGAAAGCAAACTCTACAGCTCTTTCAATACTTTGAATGCTATCCAACAAAACATTGACAGCTTGAACATTCAAGTTGAACTTCTTGAAAATGGAAAATGCCTCTTCATATAGTTGTGCCTCCACGGCGACTTCACCAACTGCAGGTCCATCAAAATTATCAAGTCGGTTTATGTAATCCATTACTCTGGAAGGATCTGCCTTGATGGCTGTCAATATAAGCAGATTCTGCAGATTAAAGTTTCCACTAAATGCAGAGTTTTGAAGGACAATCTTTTCAAGTAGTTCAATTAATTCGTGTGGCAGATCTGCAGTCATAAAAGCCTTAACAGCAGCTGAAACTTGCTCCGGACTCTTGCTTTCTGGCAAAGCTGTTGATACAACCTGATCAATGAGCTGCCTTCTATATTCATTTTCAGGGTTAAGAACCTTCTCCCAAAGATCGCCTTCCATTCTCTCAACCACATATCTGCATAACAATCATATTATGAATAAACCATTGCTACCAATACATCCAATCTGCATAAAATTCAAAATTTTCATAAACAACTAACCTTGCTTGTAGTTTGAACAAAGAATTTTTGTTTGTAACATTGATAAGCTCATCATCACACTGTCCACGTCGATAGGCCACAACAGCTAAAGTGGGATCTCGTTTTTCACAATATTTACCAACAACACGGGAATCATAGTATGGATTGGTGGTCAGGAAATGCTCTGGGTTATTGTTGCTATCAATAATAATTTTACCCAGTGCATTATGTACATGTACATCCTGACTTCCCTCACTCACCAGATGCTCCAAAAATTGAGTAAGCAACCGCAACCGATTTCTGCATCAAATAAATTACTCAGATCTTGTCATTAATATAAATCATATGGGAAAAAACTATTAAGAATTAATAATATGAGGAAAAAAGGGATCAAACAGCACCTCTTTTCACATTCATCCACTAGGGGCTCCACAGGAAGCAAAGAGCGGACTGAGAGAATCAAACCTTTAATGAAATCTTCAGGACACTCGTCATCCAGCAGCTGGCCGACAACTAGAGGAGCATTCCCAGGGTTCACCTACCAAATTATGCCACGAAAAGTGATTTAAAAAAAAATAACCTTGATATAATTATTTTAATCAGTTGGAAAGGTGGAAAGAAAAAACTCCAAACTAACAAAGCCACATACCTTTTGAACATAGCCTTCAATGTACCGGAGCATGTTATTTGTGTACAGGTAATGTGTGAGATCTGGAACAAATCCAAACCGGTCACAAACATTGATTAGAGGACGTGCATCTGGAAGTTTGGCTTCCATCAAAAAGTTTTTTGTTTTCTCTGCATCATAGAAATTTGATTCTCTTGTTACACGTTCAACCTCCTTAATCTGTCCCGTTTTTGCAGCAGACTCGATGTACTTGAAGTGAATGTCAGGATCCTCACTGTACCAGGAAAGTTACAAGAGCAAAAACTGAAATTAAAATTAAATCATAAAACTAAAGAAAAACAACATATAATCAACATATTCTTTTTAACTAGAAAAATTACCTCGAACTCAAATATGACCCCAAGAAAAAGTACAAGCCCTCATATGACTTGAATTGTTCAAAAAGCTTTATGCATGCATCAACCCCCAACTGTTCACAATATTCCTTTGCAACCTGTGCGAACAAACATCAAATCTTGACCATTACTTCTTCTTTCGCTATTCTAACACCCCCTTTCAGTTAAAAACAAAAAAAAGACAAGAAGAAGAAATGGAAATATTGTTAGTTTACCTGGACGATAATCTGTAGATTGCCTCTGAGATTGACAAGCAAAAGGTCCTTCATGCACTCCAAACCCCATTCACGAGACAAGGTACCAAAAAACTCTACAAGTGACTGCAGAAACCAGGTCCATATGTAAGATCAAATATACTTACTCCTCATAGGTGATTAGAGATACAAGTGCTAACTAGACAAACCTGTGGCTCAATAGCATGTGTGTTCACAATAACTCGTTTAATATCTGGTAGCTCTGTATAATGCTGCATGTAGGTAAATAATCATTAGCACGAGTACTCGTTTAATATCTGGTAGCTCTGTAAAATTGAGAAAGAGAACACAGTTTCTAAAAGTGATCTCACCTGCAAAGCTCGCACGTAAAGCCCAGCCTTTTCACAAAGTTGGCCAATTCGAGGTCTATCATAATGACTAAACATTCCATTAGCCAATATCGCATCAGCAACATTTGGAAAAGTTACCAAGTTGATTTCCAGGACCTATGTAATTCAAATCATCAATATACAAAAGTCAAAATATGTAACCAGGAGATAAAGGTAGCTGTTAATTAAAGAAGGCAGGACCTTGGTTTGGAGAAATGCATGCTCAGGTAAATTTGGCTTCAAAACGTCCAACAGAAAAGCAGTAGCCTCACGGATCAAATTCCTCTGAGACATGTCAAAAAAGGAACCGTATATTATAAGAATCAAATATGAGTTAGAAAAAATACCCTGCGTCTATTGATGATGCTGGAAAAACAGGATTAGAAAGATAATAGCACCTTCAACCATCATAAAAATTAGCTTAAACACTTGAGGTATAGCAAACCTGAAGAAAAAGATCAGTTATTGTGTTGTAGTCAACAGGACACCCTCCTTCCATTTGTGACATCATCAATGCAAAGTTAACCGCTCCCTGCAAACCAGATAAAAAATTATTACTCCCGATACAAAGGAGGAATGTTTCATGATGTTCATGTAGGACCAAATATCAATTAAATATATAAGTTAGCATGGGTTTAAATATGTATCTGCATACCTGAGGATCTGTTCGGAGAATTGTTTGCAAAAGGAATAAATAGTCTGGCGTGTATCCAACCTATAGCAAGAAAAACTTCTATGAAAATTCTTCCAAGAGCCACATGTGAAAAATCTAATGGTAAATACTTATCTAATTATACTTTGAGAAGTATAATTACATGACTAATACCATAAATAAAACTACAGTAAAAAACATAGAGGAGCAACTAGAATGGTAAATACTTCTCTCATTATAGAAAAACAGAACAGACAATAAAGATAAATCACAATAAGACTAATTCTAGTAATTGAAGCTCGAAGCTCTAAAGTCTGAAGAATGATATCAGATAACTCTTTACATCACACAGAGAAGAACTTTCTTTACCTGCTTTGAATATATAAGGATCTTATCAAATTCCCTCCGCTCAGCAAAGGCAGCAACAACCTTTGGCGTTGCTCTGGCTTTTATATAGATTTTCAAGGCCATGTCATTATCCACGGTCTATGCAAAACATGAATTAATAAGTAATGGGAGTGATAACATTTTTTCCCTGAAATAAGAAAAAAAAAGTGACATAAATAACAGGTGGACATCAAACCTTCACAAGATCTCCAAGTTCCTCACTGCATTCCAACTTGTCATCAGCCAACCAATTCTCCAAGAGGTTCTTCTTATTCTGGTTTACAACTAAACGAGACAGTTCCAATGACTCAAATGCATTCAGTTTTCCTCTTGTTAATAAAGTTCCAAAATATTGCAGTAGAGGTGGTGTTTGACCAGTTTGCACCGGTACACTCTGCATCATTTTACAAATATAATAATTAACATAAACCCATGGAATAGTTCAGAAATCAAAAGAACTCCCTTCCTAAAGGCTCAAAGAAAAGGAGAGAAAATGATACCATAGCTAGGGGGAAAAGGCAGAAAGTAACAAAAGAAAAATACATATATATATATATATATGTCCGTGAGAGAGTACAAATTACAATAGATAAAATCCAAATTAAATCATCACCATGGCACCACATTCATATGAAGATCATAAATCATCACCATTCTGAGAGAAAAGAGAAGGGAAAAGAAAAAGACCTGAAATTTAGCAACAGTATCTGGCGTGCGGAGGATTCCTTGAGGAGACTCAGCAGCCAACTCGGCAGCTTCTTTGTACTTTGTTTGAGCAAAAAGTTCTTGGAAGCGCTGGACAACCTGTGAAAATAGTGAGATGATGTATCAACCACCCAAAAGTTGCTAATAATGGTAAATGACAATCAACAGCATAAGAAACCAACAAAAAGAAATCAATGGTATATAATAATTGAATCTATCACATTTATAGCTATGTCATGGGCCCATAAATCCTTACCATCTAAAGACTATAGTATTAACACTCTTTTACATCATTGGCATGGTTTTTTGTAATTTTTAATGTTTTCTTGTAACTTTTCATCTTATCAATGAAAGTTTTCTGTTTCCTATAAAAAAAACTTTATATATTTTAAATGTGAACCGATGAGAACAAAACA
>JBBMEF010000014.1:1203759-1224579 GCA_037832685.1 Sicyos baderoa | reverse complement strand
CCTCCTCCTTCTTCACGTTATAGGGATCCATCTTGACTAGACTATAATGTTGCTTAAATTAAAACTAAAACTAATATTATATATATATATATATATATATAAGATAAAAAAAAAATATTGTGTCCATCATATGAATTCTGCCGATCTTCTTCACAATAATTCTATGATACATTCATGCATAACGTGCTTATTAATTTTTCTACAGTGAAGCAGTTGTAATGGGTAATATTCAGTTTGAAAAAAAAAAGACCTTGTATTGGATAATAGTTTTGGATATACACGAATATATATATATAGATTGAAATAACCTAAATTCTTTATAGTTGAATTAGATGAGATTTAATAGTTTGACAATTAATCATTATAGAGTGGCTCAATTGGTCAAAAAAGATCTTAGAGTGCATAAGACAATGAATTCAATCTATGATAGCCACCTAAAATAAATAAATTTTCTATGGGTTTCCTTGACATCCAAATGTTGTAAGGTTAGACGGTTGGTCTTACGACATTAGTCTAAGTGTGAGAAAACTGGCTCTTTCGCGAATATTAAAAAATATATATAATTTGGTAATTCAAATAATTGGATAGAGCAGGTGAAGTTCTTCAGCTGTGCATTCTTTAGTCAATTCAAGTCAGTTATTAGCATTTCTACTCCTATATCTTTTTAGTTTCAAATAGCACGTATAATATAAGATATTATATGATAGATAAACGACTACCATCATTTGGACTTTTTATCCCTCTCATCCACTTATTTTCTGAATAAGATAAGTTGAATAAAAGTTCGGTCTTTCTTTGACATTAACCGAAGTTGCTGAGTTTCTAGTCCGTATGGCCATGTACGTCCCATCATTATCTCGCCCACTAGCTTAGTGACGTTAACTACCTACAAATAAATACAGAAATAACCCCAAAAGATAGAAAATTATGCTAAAATCTCAAATTATCACTTCATCAGTTCAGCCATAACACAGAATATACAAATCGAATCAGCTTGGGAAGAACGTTAAATTTGCAAGTCTCAAACAAAGAATACCGATAAAAAATTTAGGACAACAAAAAACAGAAAATTCTATGAATATGGGTTTCTTATCAGTGTTTTTCCTAATGAAAAGCCAGATACAGTGGAGGAGAAGAAGAAAAAAAAATCTTAAAATACAGAACCCTCAGGTTTGCTGCACCAGCATCCGAAAAAATGCCTGCGCTACTTAAAGAATATTACAAGACAAGTCCTCAACACAGTAACAGAATAACAAAAATTCAAGAAAATCGAGGGAAGAAGCATGAAATTTAGGTAAGAAAAGCCCCCCTAATTGAAAGTTTTTACTCTCCCTAGAATCTATGGACGATTCCCGTTTTTGCTAGGGTTTTCTATGTGTTAATTAATAGCTGCTACCCATTGGTGGCATTCCGAAAGGTGGCATCGGAGGCATTCCCATTCCACCCATTCCACCCATCGAGGGTGGACCGGGTGCATAACCTGGCATTCCTGGGCCTCCGCCCATACCCGGCATAGGTGGTGCAGGCAATGCGAGAGGGAGCAACTGAGCATACATGTTCTGCAGTTGAAGCCCACAATTTAGTATACAGAAAGAAATATCGAAGCTATAGATAAAAGAGGCTGATATAAAAACTGAGGATTTTACCTGCTGAGAAATAACGTCCTTCTCATCCTGCTCCTTAGCCTTGACCTCTTTGAGAGCCTCAATCTTGTCCTTCACAAGTTCATCAACCTTTCCTGTGTATTCTCGGATAAACTGCCACATATAGACAAATTTTCATCAGGTCACATACTACTAATATTACGGGGACAATCATATTTTTTACAATGAAGAAACCGATGGGCACAGGTCACAAAATTTGCTACACCTTACTGAACTTAGCGGAGCGATAAGCATTGGTTTATGGGTTTATGATCGGTTAAAGTTAGTATGAGGTATTATAAAAGGTAAAATTCACAAATCTAGTTTTGTAATTTTGTAAAATATAGGTTGTGAGATTTGCAAGCTCGAAGTCAAAAATGAGCAAGCAAACCTAAGACCAAACATAGACTTGATTGTAACACTAGGTCACACAAACCTAAACTGTGAGCCAAACACCCCCAGATATGCTAGAAGGAAGATCAACTCCACAGTTTGAAGAAAATGTTGAGGAAATCAAGGTATCTCCTAACTTAAGTCTTTTTTGAAAACTGGGAAATCGGAGATGTATACTCAGGTAACCATGCCCGTCACCATGAGACATCAAAGGAATGGAGAACCAGAAGGCGTCTACAAATTAAGGTTGCAGGTGAGTCTCAAACCTGGGACCTTGAAGGAGCACACCTTCAAAATCCAAGCCTTCGACCACTGTGCCACCCAGACAAACTAAAGTCCTACTAATAAACCTGAATATGAGAAAATTTTATGAACTAAAAGAAGTCACCTGCAACAGATATGGCAAAGCAAAGTCGACCATGTTGTTGACCCAGGCAAGTTCCAGAGCAACATCTGCCCGAATTAAGTCGTAACAAACAAAGAGACATGAAGCAAAGCATTCCTTCTTTCCCTGTACAGAAACCATTTATGAAAAGATTAAAAATAGTTCCGTTTGCTAACTTCCAAGTAACCATAGAAAAGGCTACATATATAACATTCATTATATGAATCAAAATCGAGTCAAAATGCACGGGTATGATTTCCTAAACAACTAAACTAACTATAAAGATCTCAAACATACCTGTTCAATAAAGTAAACAAGCAACTCCTCGGCAAGTTCACGGTCACCAGATTGTGATGCTGTCTCCATTGCATCCTTGTAATGATTGTCTTTCTTTGACAAGGCAATGGATTGCTTCCATCTTCCGGCCTTTTTGTATATGTAAGCAGCAACACGTCTCATTTCAAGTAACTCGTGCTTCTCGATCTGCACAAAAAACACATTCTTAAATTTATGTGCAACCAGATTTATTACTTATCCAGATGAAAAACCATCACTTCACCTTCTGTGCAAGGCCTATTTGATCAAAACTATCGTGCAGATCAGTTGATTCGCGCAATCTATCATAGTCTTCCTCTTCAACATATATTCCATTCAATGCCTCATTCACAGCAGACACGTTGTTGCTCTGAACTGCAATCATGTATGGCTTCACAAGCAGCAAGTGACCAGCCTAAAATCCAAGAGAAAGGAATGTATATTCAGCATCAAGAGTCAAGAAGACTACTACAAAAATAAGAAGTGTAAAAAGGGCTCCAAAGTATTACCTTCCTCATAATATCAACAACTCGTGTGTGGTCTACACGAAGTGCAAGCACATTGAGAAGATCGTTAATAAGATCAGGATGCTCTTGCAAGTAAAAGTGCACAGCCTTGTAATACAATTCCACATTAGCAACTTTGACAGCCACATCTTTGAACTGCATGTGATCCCATGCTTCGGGAGAATGATTCATGATGGTAGTAGCGGCATTATCAAATTCATCGTACTGGATATACAAATAGGTAAGTTCCTTCCAATGTTGCTGTTCATCACAAGCTCGTATAAGCTTAGGAATATTCAACCGTGTTGAGAATAGCTTGATGTGCTCCATAAGTTTCTCGTAGCGGTATCTAGCATACAGAACTCCCAACTCCGTGAAGATACCCATATGAGCACGTTCAAGTCCCAGTCCACTCTCCATTAGAGAGATCAATTCATTGAAACATCCTCTATTCTGATAATATTCACTGACCTCCTCCAAATCATCCACCTATTCATTCAGGCACCACAAGATGATTAATCAATGACCAAGTCACATCATACACCACGGTACAGTAAGGAAAAAACGAAATCCATAAAAAACAGCATCCCTAGGAATTAATAATAGCTATTGGTATACATTGTTCTACACTAGGGTGGAGGTAAATAAAATATAGCCAAAAGGGGGAAGAGCAAAAATTAAGCAGGTTGATTTTGATTGTCATATTCACCTGGATAATGATGTTAAGACCACATATTTGTGCTAAGCGGAATTCTTCAGCATCAACACAAGCAAAGCAAACTTCCTTCCATGTCTTTGCACTGTTTGCTTTACGTGCTGCATCAACAGCACCTTGGAACTGTTGCAGTTTTACAAGAGTGATAGCCAACTTGGCCCAGTTAGAGATGAAGGCAAATATAATTTTAGCAGCCTCATATAAAGCTTCATCATACAAGCGATCGCCAACATTTTGAAGATTAGCTACATTTGGCATGAGAATAAATTCTTCGATCTCAGCCAACCGATCAATTTTAGCATAGGCATATATCAGCTCACTGTCCACCTTGGACTCTTTGGTCTTCTCCCTAACCATCAACAGGTACTTAACTAGGTCGTGATACACATTTGCATCCTCAGCAGCACGAATGACTTCCAGAAATTGAGTGGCATCATCTGCACGAATAAATGACTCAATAGCATCGCTCACCAATCCTTCTCTCAGTTGAGCCTTTGCCACCTGGCTCCAAACTGCATCTTCTTCAACCCGGAACGCAAACTCTACTGCTCTTTCAATACTTTGAATGTTATCCAACAAGACATTGACAGCTTGAACATTCAAGTTGAACTTCTTGAAAATGGCAAAGGCCTCCTCATATAATTGTGCCTCCACAGCCACTTCACCAACCGAAGGTCCATCAAAATTATCTAGTCTGTTAATGTAATCCATAACTCTGGAAGGATCTGCCTTGATGGCTGTCAATATAAGCAGATTTTGCAGATTAAAGTTTCCACTAAATGCAGAGTTTTGAAGAACAATCTTTTCAAGAAGTTCAATTAATTCGTGTGGCAGATCTGCTGTCATAAAAGCCTTAACAGCAGCTGATACTTGCTCCGGACTCTTGCTTTCTGGCAAGGCTGTTGATACAACCTGATCGATTAGCTGCCTTCTGTATTCATTTTCAGGATTAAGAACAGCCTCCCAAAGATCGCCATCCATTCTCTCAACCACATATCTGCATAAAAATTCATAATTATGAATAAACTATACTGGTACCAATGCTTCCAATCTCGATAAGCAACTACATTTTTTAATAAACCACTAACCTTGCTTGTAGTTTGAACAAAGAATTTTTGTTTGTAACATTAATAAGCTCATCATCACACTGTCCACGTCGATAGGCCACAACAGCCAAAGTAGGATCACGTTTTTCACAATATTTACCCACAACACGGGAATCATAGTACGGATTGGTGGTGAGGAAGTGCTCTGGATTGTTGTTGCTATCAATAATAATTTTTCCCAGAGCATTGTGTACATGTACATCCTGACTTCCCTCGCTCACCAGATGCTCCAAAAATTGAGTGAGCAACCGCAATCGATTTCTGCATCAGATTAAGTACTCAGATCTCGTCATTATATATTAATCACATGGAAATAAAACTATTAAGAAATAAGAATATGAGGAGAAAAAGTGATCACAAACAGCACCTCTTTTCACATTCGTCCACTAGGGGCTCCACAGGAAGCAAAGAACGGACTGAGAGAATCAAACCTTTAATAAAATCTTCAGGACACTCGTCATCCAGCAGCTGGCCCACAACTAGAGGAGCATTCCCAGGGTTCACCTACCAAATAATGCCACCAAAACTAATTAAATAATAATAACCTTAATATAATTATTTTTATCAGATGGAGACGTGGAGAATGCACCAAACTAACAAAGCCACATACCTTTTGAACATAGCCTTCAATATACCGGAGCATGTTATTTGTGTACAGGTAATGTGTGAGATCTGGAACAAATCCAAACCGATCACAAACATTGATTAGAGGGCGTGCATCAGGAAGCTTAGCTTCCATCAAAAAGTTCTTTGTTTTCTCAGCGTCATAGAAATTTGATTCTCTTGTTACACGTTCAACCTCCTTAATCTGTCCTGTTTTTGCAGCAGATTCAATGTACTTGAAGTGAATGTCAGGATCCTCACTGTACCAAAAAATTAAAAAGAGCAAAAAATTTAAATCAAAATTAAAATTAAATCATGAAACTATAGAAAAACAACCCATGGTCGATATAATCTTTCTAACAAGGAAAATTACCTTGAACTCAAATATGACCCCAAGAAAAAGTACAAGCCTTCGTATGACTTGAATTGTTCAAAAAGTTTTATGCACGAATCAACCCCCAACTGTTCACAATACTCCTTTGCAACCTGTACAAACAAACATCAAATCTTGACCTTTATTATTGTCTCTTGCTATTCTAGCACCCCCTTTCGGTTAAGAAATTAAAAAAGAAACTAAATGGACAAATTGTTAGCTTACCTGCACAATAATCTGAAGGTTGCCTCTGAGATTGACAAGCAAAAGGTCCTTCATACACTCCAAACCCCATTCACGAGACAAGGTACCGAAAAACTCTACAAGTGACTGCAGATAACCATATGTAAGGTCAAATATACATACTCCTGGTGGGTGATAAGAGATACAAGGACTAACTAGACAAACCTGTGGCTCAATAGCATGTGTGTTCACAATCACACGTTTAATATCCGGAAGCTCTGAATAATGCTGCATGTAGATAGAAATATCAATAAACCTAGCAGAAGTTCAAAAAGATAAAAAGAAATTATAAAATTGGGAAAGAGAATACAGTTTCTAAAAGTGATCTCACCTGCAAAGCTCTCACGTAAAGCCCAGCCTTCTCACAGAGTTGGCCAATTCGAGGTCGATCATAATGACTAAACATTCCATTGGCCAATATGGCATCGGCTACATTAGGAAAAGTTACCAGATTGATTTCCAGGACCTAATTTAAGACAAATCATCAATATACAAAAGATAAAATACGTCATCAGCAGATAAAGGTAGCTTTTATATTACGAAAGGTGGGAGAACCTTGGTTTGGAGAAAAGCATGCTCGGGTAGATTTGGCTTCAAAACATCTAACATGAAAGCAGTAGCCTCACGGATCAAATTCCTCTGAGAAATGTCAAAGCAGGAACCGTATATAAGAGTCACATGTAACTATCTATTTGTCCAAATAGTTGTAATGCAATAAAATGATAAGACAAAAAATTATCTGCTTCTTTAGATAAAGGAAAAACAAGATGAGAAAGATGATATCACCATAGCTTAAACACTGAAGATATAACAAACCTGAAGAAAAAGATCAGTTATTGTATTGTAGTCAACAGGACAGCCTCCTTCCATTTGTGACATCATCAATGCAAAGTTAACCGCTCCCTATAAACCAGGAAAATATGTTCTCAATCTCTCGTTACAAACTAGAATGGGGGGAAGTTTCATACTGTTCAGGACAGTTTTAATTTTATTTTTCTGCAGGACCAGATAACAATTAAAAATATTAGCTAACAGGGGTTTAAATATGTACCTGAGGATCCGTTCGGAGAATTGTTTGCAAAAGGAATAGATAGTCTGGCGTGTATCCAACCTATAGCATGAAAAACTTCAATAAAAATGATTGCAGGAGATACATCTAAAATATCAAATGATAAGAGAAGTATAGTTCATTGTACAAAACACATCAAAGTCTAAATACTTCGAGAATTATAATTACATGAATAGTACTAAAAAACAAAAATACAATAAAGAAAATTTTAATAGCATATGCATAATTAGCATCATCATCATTGTGATTATAAAACAACAATAATGGTAAACTTCACTAGTTTTAGAAAAATCGAACAATAAAAAAGATGAATTAGAATAAGACTATTTTTACAAGTAAATAAAGCCCTATCCCACAGAGAAGAACTTTCTTTACCTGCTTTGAATATATAAGGATCTTGTCAAATTCCCTCCGCTCAGCAAAAGCAGCAACAACCTTTGGCGTTGCTCTGGCTTTTATATAGATTTTCAAGGCCATGTCATTATCCACAGTCTACAGAAAACATGAGTCAATAAGTAAGGAGATAACTTTTTCCCGTGAAACAAGAAAAATGTGACATCAAACCTTCACAAGATCTCCTAGTTCCTCACTGCATTCCAACTTGTCATCAGCCAACCAATTCTCTAAGAGGTTCTTCTTGTTCTGGTTTACCACTAAACGAGATAGTTCCAATGACTCAAAACCATTCAGCTTTCCTCTAGTTAATAAAGTTCCAAAATACTGCAGTAGAGGTGGTGTTTGACCAGTTTGCACCGGTACACTCTGCATCGTTTAATAAATAAAATATTTAATATAAACCCATGGAAAAGTTCAAGAATGAAAAGGAAACTTCTTTCCACAAGGTGTCCCCAAGATCCAATCATTATCATGGATATAATTTTTCTTGTAATTAGATAACGTCTTCCAAAGAACATTAACTTGCTTCATACTAGGGAAAAAAAGATGCTCCAATTACTAGCATTGATTTTCACTATTACTATGCATATAGTAATTGTGTAGCAATTGAATACCCCTAAGAAAAGGAGAGAAAATGATTAAAAAAGAAAAAAGTAACAAAAGCATATATGCATGTAGATGTGCATAAAGAGAGTGCAAATTACAACCAGAGATCAAATCCAAATAAAATAGGGTAAGACCAATCGTATAACATGACACCCTATCCATATGAAGATCATAAATCATGATCAACCTGAGAGAAAAGAGAAGGGAAAAGAACAAAGACCTGAAATTTTGCAACAGTATCGGGTGTGCGGAGAATTCCTTGAGGAGACTCAGCAGCCAATTCAGCGGCTTCTTTGTACTTGGTTTGAGCAAAAAGTTCTTGGAAACGCTGGACAACCTGTGAAAATAGTGATAGGATGAATCAAACAAATTTCAGGTCCATTGATTTAAAAAAGAGTTACATGGGTCCTATCAAAACAAACTACAAGAAACATTTCCATTGTGCAAGTTGTGAGACTAATAATCACAAAGAGGGAGACGATGGCTTAAAAATCAATTTGGTATTTCTTCTTCTATTTCAAGAACATTGGTATTTCTTGAAATACCGAGAATTTCAACACTCTAAATTTAAGAGGCGCAATTTGGGCTGTATTCAACTCAAATTAATTTTATAAAATCCAAAAATTACCAACCTCTGTCAAACATATTTCAACGATTTGAACTCAACACCTTCACTTTGTGATGTTTGGATTTATTGGATTCTTTAGCCACTCCCAATTCGCTTATTTGACTAATGGATTGACTAACCCATGATGGGTTCAAAAGAACTATGCTTATACAAGCAAGCTTACCAGATTTTCTGCACCAGGAAGGTTTCCTCTTTTTGCAAGATTGACAGCAAGCTCTAAATTGTTTAACTGTACCATCGGACATTTTTTTTATAAGTCTCAGTTGTATGATAAAGAATAAAACATGTGATTCCAAGAGGAAATTCGGTCATGATCATACCTGGCCACTGACAAAAGAGATAATTGTTTGTTCATTGACAGTAGCCAGTAACACCTGACCCCTCCTGTTAACTGCATAAAATCCTCCCACTGAAGAAGCCTCAGCAGTTAAGAATATAGGATCTGGACTGATTCTATTTCTATATACAGCAGAAGCTGTCTCCAAGTCATATACAAATAACAGCCCGAGCTTGGTGATCACATAGATCAAACTATATTTGTGTGAAATCTGTAAATAAAAAACCATCACAAAAACTAATACAAAAATGGTTACTAGAATCTTGTACAATCTAAGTGACTAACTCTCCAATACCTGCATTGCCACAGGAAAGTCATCAGCAAAATCAGGTGGAAAGAATAGATCTGCTTGCTTCTTTGTAAATGATGGTTTTCCTGTGAATAGTTACATTAAAAAAAATTACAGAATTCTAAGAACTTCACTACGTGAGATTTAAAAAAACTACTTCCAACCTGCATTGGTTCTCCAGTTCCTCAGACACTTCTAAGGTTTTTGTTTTAAGATTTCTTACACTCTCAAGCAAAGATCTTAATAATACAGATCAATTTTACAGATACGATTGACCATGAATAAACATTGAAGTCAATCATAACCTACTAGGCAGAAGACACAAAGATAGCCTACTAGGCACAAGACATATTTCAAAGATGGGATGATAGAACAAATATTTTACAACCATTTAGTGATACAAATTGCAGTGCCAAAACTTGTGAACAAGACAAAAAAAGATGACAAATGCTGTTGAAGAATAACCAAACATAACATGTTGAGGTAAACTATAACTTTCACCCAAAAGTCTGAAAGACAAAACAACTTATCCAAGAAAACAACAAAATAGGATGTATAAGAGCAAGCTAACCTGGCTGAGCACCAAGTTCAATGACATGTAACTTGGAAGTGACCTGTCCAGCATTAAGTGACTTTGTGGCAAATGATATAAGAGTTGAAGGGTTTTCATTTCCAGGAAGCTGTTTAAATAAAAAATAATGATAAATTAAATTAAAAAAATTTATAAAAAAAAAAAACAGATGAAGCAAAATAATGTTCAAAGGATACAGTCAATACACTAAAAGTACATGAACTGGAAAAGAAAAAAAAAAACCTCTTACTTTAAATTGAGCAAATGATGCAGCATGTGCTTCAAGAGCTTGACTTCTCTGCTGTTCCACAGAGAAAAGTTGCATATTCCCTTTCACAAGTTGTGGCCTCTATATTATAAGGAAAATCAAATCAGAACCACATACACCCTAGAGTTGTAAAAGCATCAATATTTCTACTTATACAAAATTTTAGAAGTTCATTAAAAAAATTTAAAAAAAAATCTGATGCATGGAGAACAGATGTTTAGGAAAATGATAACATACCTCAGGTGAACCAGGCGCAATCCCAATCAAAACCAACCACTTTTCAGAAGGATCACAACGATAGTTTATAATCTGATTGTTAGCCAGATTGGCTGTTCTTTCAAACACTTTCACAGGTTCAGAATCACCTACAAGAGTGAAGACGTATAGTCTTTTTTTAGGAAACGAAAACATTTCCATTGATAGGTGAAAGTGTTACACACAAAGGCATATAGGATTGCACAATGAGTGAAACCATAAAATAAGTTGTTCAATATCCGAGATAATTACTTGAAAAGAGAATATAAAATGTTCCCAACCTTCAATAGACCAATGATAAACTGCAGTTTGTGTGACCAGGCCCAAGGTCTTAGGGGTTATCCACTTCCAGAAGACAACCTATAAATAAAGCAAATTCATGAGTGCAACGTACTGTGAATCCCAATGAGAAAATCATGTGCTACCTACAACAGTCAAAATTCCAATTTGAAAAAACAGAATGGAGTTCCAACCTGCTCGGGCATCAAATGCGATTTCATTTTTGCCTTCATCTCAATGTTGAATATTTGTAGGTGGTCTTGAGTTGACCCCTGAACTTGAGCTACATGATGGCGCAAATTAGGTAAGTAAAGTTGAAAATAATGTGTAGAAACCCTATACTGAAAGGATTTCTATTTTCACAAACATAAAGCCTGCTTAGAGAGAGTTCAGTTCAAAACAGTCAATACACCAAGCACATACGTTCAAGTTCATTTAGCATACTTCAAGTTGAAATAAAATAATTATATGAATCTTCTCTTTCCTAATGTCTATTTCCCATCATATATTACATTTTGTACGCATTAATTATGAAATTCCACTTAAGAAATGAATTAATGTATACGATTGGAACTCAAAAACCTAAAAATTTGAGAATGTAAATGATCTTCTCACATAGATGTTAGGTCTAGCAAAACCCAATTAAGACGGAATTCAAGTTACATTCCACTAGCTTGACCATTATTAAACAATACAAAGTAGAAAATCATTGGAAGAATTCTTCTGCAATGACACGTGATTAGAAACAAAATCGTCGATTACAAATCTAAAAACTACGGTCCCTAAGGTGTAGCCTCATTAGTAGAGGCTTGGGGGTCACCAAGCTATGCTCCTTTGGAGGTCTCAGATTCAAAATGCACAAGGAAGCTTAATCGTAAAATTCCTTATTGTCTCCAAGGTCTGGGCTTTGAGACAGGCATGAGTTCCTCAAGTATGTAATGGGACGAAGCTCCGATTCACGGTTATAAAAAAAACAATATAACAACTACGTTTCTTGTACTAGCATTTCTACCACCACAATATTTGAAAACGAAATACTATCAACTCAACATAACCATAAATACCTTTCAAAGCCAATATTCTAGAATTAGGATTCATAAGTGCCGAGTCCGCAGTAATAGGCCTCCTCAACGGCTGCATCGGCATGCTCATATCAATAATAACAACACTGTTCTGCGGCGATGTTTCTCGGACACAAATATATTTATCGGATTCCATTGTCACGTGCGTGAACGTAATGAATTGCTGATTAATACCAATGCTCGGAAGCTGAAAGTTCATCAGATAACACAACCCAATCAGTTAACATCACTATACATACTCCATTTCTCACTAACAAAATCTCCGCACTCAATAGACGAAAAGTACAAGCCGAAATGAAGAATCAAACGCAATATAGACAAAAGAAAGCCGCAGATCTAATAAACAACAAGTAAATCGGATCTGAGCCAACTACGACGAGAGAACAAAGAAAATTCAAAACAACTGAAATCGACAAATCAAACAGGCAGCATATGATACGAAGTCGGAGCAAAATTGAGCAATCTAAGAACCGAATACATCGACTAACACACAATTACAATCTCGAAATAAGCTAGGCAAGTGCGTAATCCAAATTTTAATAAAAACGTAAGCCGAAACACACCGTAATGGCTTCCTTCATGGTGATCGGGGCGCTGGCCGCCGCCATGATGGCTGTGATTGCAGGAACAGGCGCGGATCTAAGAAGAAAGCGGCCGCCAACAGGCGGAGGTGAATGGCGAAGGCGAGATCTGAGGCAACGACCGAACCCTCGGAACGACGGAGGGAGCGGAGAGAGAGATCTACAGAAGAGAGAAAGAGGGAGAGAGAGAGATAGTGGAAATGTGTAATCTCGCTCGACTCTATGTTAAGAGCGACTCATTTTTCTAATCAACGTAAATAAACCGGGAAGGAGTGATAATAATAATAATAATAATAATAATAATTAGACAATAATATATATATATATATATTAAATTTTGCAAAATATATACAGTCAAAATTTTAAAATATTTATATTTTTAATCATTAATGTATTTCAATATGGTAAAAATACTAATTTTCGAACTTGCAACCTATAATTGAAATGAATTATAATTCATTAATTTTCTTTATATATATAGAAATTGTATGGGATGACAAAGTAATTATGAATGGAGACAAAATTTTAAAATATTTACCTACGTAACATTAATACATACTCATTAATACAATATTATATATTATAAATATTTAATATTATTATTATAAAAAAAAATAAGTGACAATACTCATTAATACAATGACTCTCATTGCTTTTTTTTTTTATAAAGTGATTATATAAATAATTATTTTATAGATTTGACTAATAATATATATATATATATATATATATTTTATATGTCATTTTATGCTCTTAGATATAAAACATGGTATATGGTTATCTCATGTTTTTTACTTTGTAATCTTAGTAATAATTTTTTTTTTTTACATAAAACAATACTCATATCAAATTATTTAAATGGCTAAAATATTAAATTTTATTCCATGAGAAAAAGCAGTGTGTTTAATCGTTACAAACCGATGAACAAGGTGTTTCCTTTCTCTATTTACAACATTATATTAGTAACATGAATTAAACACTAAGTAGCATGTATCGAAAAAGATGTAATATATAACAAATTTTGCTATGTTTTATATAAAGTTATACTTAAAAACTAGTAAATATCAAATAAGTCTAAGATTTAATGTTTGGTTGTAAACTAATTCACCATGAACGTCTATCTAAAAAATGGGCATTTATTACCTTTACTCAAAAAAATAAAAGAAAAATAGGATAATAAATTTAAGTGAAAAAATATACACAATAGGATAATGTGTCACAACTACTCAAGATTATGGTCCTAGTCAGCAGTTGGCAAAATGAAAAAAATGAATCTGGCATTCAAAAGTACACAATTTAAAAAGCAATGTTCTGGGCCGAACAAGAAACATATGGGCCCATCTCTTCACTTGGGCCTATCACCTGAACAGCCACGTCCTGCTCGTGGGCCGAACTTAAATCTCCAATTAAAGGTGTTTATTTATAAATTTAGATGGATGATTTATTAATTTCTCCATAAATAAAAAAGAAAAAAAATTATGGCGCTTAAAGCGCCACACGGCTGCACCCAAATTTCTTTCTTAAATAAAAATGATTTCTCCACCGCTACGGTTCTGACAAAGAAAAATGATAGAACATATTATGGATATAAAGTTTGTATAATAATTTTTCTGTGTTACAGAACTATGAATTCTCCTTGGACAAAGCTTACGCATATTGTTTGGAGATATCAATTTATCACTTTTCTTTAACTTTACAAAAAAAAAAAAAAAAAGACTAAAAAGAGGAGGCAGAAAATAATGGTAAAGTGAAAATTGTTAAGAGGCGGAAATGACACGTGTGTAAACGAATTCGTTCCAAGTGTCGGGCAGGCCGGGCAGACACCAGTGGATGCAATCGGCGTAGGTGGCAGGGTCGGCTTGCTGGTCGGTGGTCAGCATTTTGCCCTGTCGGATGGTGTAGATGGAGGTGTGGGCGTCTTTTCTGTACTCGGAGAGGGCGGTGACGTTGAGCAAATGGACCGGCACTTTAATTGTTTGTGTTACGTTCACGGCGATGTGCAACAGGCGGCGGTCAGTGCCCACTTGCGGCGGCGCCGTCGTGTTTAGTATTGGCATTGTTTCTTTTGCACATTTTGTCCCATTTGGATTGTTCCAATCTAAGCTCCTGAACCACCAAAGATCTTAATATTTTAACAAAGTCTATTGATTGATTTCAAGAGTGGATTGTTGATTTATGTAGAGGGGAATTTGGATGCAGTTCAAATAGTACCCCATCATGATATCGTTCATGTAGAACTATATATTTTTTTTATAATAAATGTGAGAGAACATGGGTTCCACCTCAAAACCAATTGGTAATGAGGGGAGTAACCAATATCTCTTTTATATTGATGTTGGACTCTCCCACTTTCCAATGTGGGATATTTGTGAGATCCTAACATGCTCTCTCAAGATGGTGCCTCTTTTGGGCTCACCAATCTTGAATCGGATCTCAATTTCATTTTATTGGACCGAATACCCGTTTGGGCTTTATGGGCTCTGATACCATGTGAGAGAACATGGGGTTCCACCTCAAAACCAATTGGTTTTGAGGTGGAACTCCATAGTCTCTCACAATAAATATAAAGAAAAAAAAAATGATGAGAGACATCATGGTAGAGGTGCTACTTCATATGCATCCAAATTTTTCTAAGTAGGGATGTATGGTCGAAGACTAGCTTTTTTTGCTATAAACATTTTTTTAGGAGATTTTTCATATATAACAAAAATTGTCTAAAAAATTACACCTATAGTACAAAACTGAAAATAATTACACATATACCAAAAAATTGAAAGTAGTCGAGTGATTGAGTGTGATTGAGTTCAATCACTGGTTATTGATTGAACTCAATCAGTTGAGCTCAATCACTTAACAAATTGATTGAGTTCAATCACTAGTTATTGATTGAGTTCAATCACTCAAATTTTTGGTATAAATGAATTTTTGATAAAAATATATTTAATAGAGAGTCTTAAAGTTGGTATACACAATAAATTTCCTTTTTTTAATATGTTTTTAATGGAATTTCCTTGGTTTAATAAAAAAGGTAATAAAATAAAGATAGAAAAGAAAAATACTTGATATGAAGAGGAGACATGCTGGTAAAGAAGACCATGGTGCGTTTAGGGTCCACATTTTCTTCGACCCATCTCATCCATGTGTTCAACACTCTTCCATACGCTATTGGCCGTTCGATTTCATCATACTCCGTTGATCCTTCCTCAAACGATCCACCGCGACTATTTGGGTTGCATTAAAAATAATTGCAATTCATTGGTCACAACGGCTAGGGTAGTTAGGATAAATGGTCAATTTAGTCTATGATTCAAAAAAATATTTGGTTTGTGGATGAAATTATCAGTTGAATAATGTAAGGTTACTCGATATTTTTTTCTTTCAAAATTTTTAAATATCTCGCGTGTTTTCAATAGATGATAAGATGAAAATCTCTAATACTGTTTATGTATAAATGATGTGATTATATTTTTGTGAAATTCATTTTTTTTTAGAAATGTGAAATTCACTATTTAATTCATACTTGTTAGGATCTCACCAAATGTGGCGTGGGAGAGTCCAACATCAATATAAAAGAGATATAGGTTACTCCTCTCATACCCGATTCATTTTGAGGTGAAACCCCATATTCTCTCACAATACTATTAATGTAACAAATATATAATTACTCAACTATTTAATTCTTCAATAAACATTCTTTTTAAAGATTTAGTTCTATTTTTTGAAATCATAAAGTCTAAATCATAAGTTTTTTTCAAATCATGTAGAATAAATTGTTAGTTGAAAATAAGAAAAAACTTACAGAACTTTCATATTGATAGAATTCATCCACCAAATGTAAGTGTTGAAAATGAGATAATCAACATTCTTCCAATGATCACCATGCTTGTTGATGGACTCGGGCATGATGATACGGTTCAAAACACTGTGCATCTTTGGATCATCAGAATTTGACTCTACCAAAAACGGGGCCCAGTAGAATTCCACCGTAGCATTGTACTCCTGCACGCACACGATCACGCCCCTTAAATTTCTTGTTTCTTCCAAACATAGATTCCAGAGCAAAGGTGTCTAGTCCACCAATTACTCAAAAGATGCCAAATTTCAATTGCGAAGTTCTAAAAAAGAGATTCGTCCCTAAAAAACAACGAATTTTGATTTCTTTTAATAGTTTTGAACTAAGATCCGAAACCCCGTCTTAATCATCATTATTATATACAGCCAAGATGTTCAATAAGTTAAGGTTTAAATTCTAATTTCAGCCCCTATCAATTAAGAAAATTAAAATAATTCATTCTCTAGGATTTTAAAAATTAGAAAATGTAATATAGAGGCATTTCGTCTATGAGTAATAATAGCTAATTAGGTGTATTAATGAACAAAAGGTCGACTTGTGTGATTTCATTTTCTTTTAACAATATTGGAAGGTGTCTGAATAAGGTTTTGAATGGTAAGTCAAATTAAGGGGTTATTCTAAATAGTTAGAAAATTGAAGTTTTTGTATTTTGTTTGGATGTGATTATTTTTGTTAATAGTGAAGTTAGAGATAATAATTTATTTGGACATGGATTTGAAATGAAAAACTATTTTGAATAGTTAAAAATAAATGATTTGAAATGAATGGTTAAAAATTAGTTATTTTGAGTATTTAAAAATGAATGATTGTAATTAAGTGGTAAAATTGAAAAGTTATTTTGAGTCATTAGAAATAAATAATTAGAAATAAGTTTAGAATAAAAAGAGTTATTTTAAAAAAATGGTTTGAGTAATAAGAATAATTTGTTTGTATGTGATTTTTTTAGAGGTGCAAATTCTCCCGGCCATAAACAAACAAACACCCCTTTAGAATTGGGTCGAGCCTTATAAACACATTAATTTAAGATTCAATTCTAAATTTTTCCAAATTTTGGGACTGAATCCTAGTTTGGACTAATTCTATTTGTTTTCTTTAACCATAAATTTGGAAATCTGATTTTTTTTTTTTTTTTTTTTTTTTAAATCCTAACAATAAATATTAGATTAAAAGGCGAATATTAGAAGTCAAACATTGAAATTGAAGCCAACAGACAAAAGAAATTATACCTCAATTTTAAAGATAGTGAGTGAACCAGTCTTGTTCAAGCTTTTTCTGCCCGGAGGAATCACCGATTGAACCAAACAAACCATGGATTCCCATTGGTTTCTGTTCAACGAATCTCCCACGAACATCATCCTTTTCCCCCTCAATTTCTTCAGCAGCAATTTAGCTTTAAATCTTCACAAAAAAAACCCCATAAATTAAGCAATTAAGTCGAGAATTTAAATACGGAATGGATCGGTGAAGCAATTAGTTATCTAGTTTGGTGTTAATCAATTTCCATTCCACTGTCACGGGCTAGTTCCCTAAAATTCTCTTTTGATTTATCGAGAATCATTTTCTACAATCACTCTCCACTCCTAATTATTGAACATCCATAATAAGTCTCCTGTAATCATTTTATCATGGTTTTTATAATAATTATTTTACCCTATTAATCATTTCATTCTTGAAAGAGATGGGATTTTAGTATTACCTGGGCAAAGAACAATCTCTGGGTTGCCATCTCCAATTCTGAAACAGAGAATCTTTTCTTCCATTTCTCAAACAAGTAACTTGCGATGAGAGAAATTCACATTCATCTTCTTTATAAAGAGGGTGAGAAATCTTGTCAAAAACCCAATTCCCATTGAACAAATCGCAATCTTCCGGAGGCAAATCAACATCAAGATCATCTTCTTCTTCATCTGATTGAAGGGTGTTGAGAACAGGGGAGCTCTGTTTTTGAACCTGCTCTGTTTTGAAGCCATGAAATGGAAAATCAGCAATGGACTTCACATCTTCACTGTACATGAAAACCCCAAATAGAAAAACGGATATAAGAGTAGCAAAAATGGAGAGATTTCGGTTCTTTCGAGCTCTCATTGCCGCCATTAATGAAGAGAAGAAGAAGAAAACATAGAAATGGGTATGAAGAGAAGAATGAAAGAGAGATGTAGAGAAAGAAAAGGCACTGATTTAGGTTTATAGAAAGAAAAGGAGAAACTTTACGTTGAGAATTAGGTTTTTCTTAATCTAATTGAGATTTGGTGAGTTCAAGGGTGTCACCAATCTTGGGACGAACCCGAGTGTTTCGTGTATGTAATAGGGCGAAGCTTTGATTTTTGACAAGCTTAAAAGATTTGACTTTAGGTGAAATCGATTGTCTCATAAAAATGAAAATTTCCTATTCTCCCTTTTTGGTTAGCAAGAAATGATGTCTTTCTTAACCATCATAGAGTAACCCAATTGGTCATGGAGGGTCTTGGAGTGCATAAGGTGATGGATTCAAATCTTATAATGACCACCTACCGATTTTTCTTGGCATCCAAATGTTATAGGGTCAGACGGTCCTAACATTAATCGAGGTGGGCTTGTGCACGCAAGCTCGCCCGGACAGTCACAGACAATAAAAAAAAAAAAAAAAAAAAAAATTTCCCATTCTTTTTCATTTGATTATTTTCTTTTTTTCTCTCCCCGTGAAATTTTTTTTTTTTTTTTTTTTTTTTTTTTTTTAATAATGTTTTTGACAAATTCTCTCCTTCGTGCTAACTACTACAGTACTATTGGTGATATATTCAATAAAAAAAATGGTTAAAGAGGAGAGAGAAAATAGTGAAGAGTGATCTCAAAGTTTAAGTTTTTTAGTTTTTTAAAAAATAATTTTTTTGAGGGATAGTTGGTTCTGAGCTTGTTTCGAATCTGAGTTAATGAAATGGACGAGAGGGTGAAAATGGGATTCCATCCTTTGAAAGAATTATTTTTTAATTTTATTATTATTTTCCATTAAAGGAAAAATAGTTTGATTACTTGAAAATGAAATGTCCACATCCTCAATCAAACACAATAGTTAAACAGGCTGTACCTTATCCGAACCAAAAAATATTTACTACTTATACTTATAAACATTTATTTTTGTATAACTCAATCATAAGAATTCTGCAATTAAAACGTATTTAATTTGAAACAATTTTAAATGAAATGATTTCTTAATTTTTCATTCTTCACTCTAGTAGGTAATATAGCATAGGAGATGGTGGAAAAGGGCAAGACTAAGAGGAGTGGAATCCAAATTTTAAATCTGAGCTTGTATGCTAGACCTCAACATTACAACTCATGATTAGGGATTACATATTTCATTTTTACACAATGAAATATCATATATTAAAATCAATAAATATAGAATATCCAAAAAACAAACAAACAATAAATATAGAATAACGAGTGTCGAAGCTTAATAAGGATGCAATATTGTCTTCTCCATTCAAAATATGAATTGGTAATATGGCCGAGAGCTTAGCTAACTCGAAGTTATTTTTGTTGGATCGTTTCTTCATTTTCTATGGAAGAAGTGATGGGGAATTTTTTTTCTTTTTTATTGGCTTCTCGATTAAGGTTGATGTTAATAAACGACAAATCTAACTCGGATCATTATATTGATAATTTGATATGATATTGTCAATTTGGGCATATTTTATAAACTTATAATTATCTCTTATTTAAGCAATGTGGGATTACTACCGCTTTCTTTGTATTTCAGCAATTCTCTCCTCGAACAAAATACCCCACATCGAGGCAACTATTTCATGAGACTCACAAATCTTTGTTTCATATTTGAGGATACTTTTGATATGACTAAGGCGGGGTATCACTCTAATAACGCATATCTTCACATTGATATGATATTGTCCATTTTAGACATAAGTTTTTATATGACTTTTCTTTATTTCACCTAAAATATCTTTGAATATGTTTATCATCCCTTATAAATTCATAATCTATCTTCTTATTTAATTAATGTGGAATTTCTACCCCTTTGTTTGTATTTTCAACCGTTGATTGATTAATGAGTTTTCTTTCCTTAAAAAAATCCTCATCTTTGTAGGATCCTTTAAAGATGGAGGATCCCCATGCTCTTCGGGCTTTGTACTCGCCATTTGGTGGGTCTCCTTATGATTTGTTTTTAGGTAAAATTAGGAAAATATCTACATCTTATAAATTAATTAAAGAAATGTCTATTTTTTATTAGACTTCAAATTTATGTCTATATTCTTCTTTTGAATTAAAATGATTAATTATAGAAAATAGACTTTACTATTGTAACCCTACCTTTTTCCATTAATGA
>JBBMEF010000014.1:1186214-1201486 GCA_037832685.1 Sicyos baderoa | reverse complement strand
GCAGCATGTGCTTCAAGAGCTTGACTTCTCTGCTGATCCACAGAGAAAAGTTGCATATTCCCTTTCACAAGTTGTGGCCTCTATATTACAAGGAAAAATAAATAAAAACCACATCCACTTTAGGGTTGTGAAAGCATAAAAAGTTCTGCATGTTACGTAGGGCGTCTACTAAAAAAAAACTGAAATTAAAAGCCAAATACCGATAAAACAGAAGTAAGCTTGATACAGAGATGTAGACTTGGTGGAAGCTAGTGTGTCAATGTCGCTAGTAAAGAGTAGCATTAGAATGCTACTGGTTAATTTTTTAATGAACGCTCTCGTGATGAAATTGAAAATCTGTCTGATGAAGAAAGAAGAAGCCTTTAGGATGCCGAAGATGAACAGCTGGAAAATTGTCGGGAGAAATCGTTGTTGTTAAAAGCACCAAAAAATGAAGGAGCAATCTAGTGGTGTATATGTCAAGTGGAAAAGACGCAATGAACAATTTCAGTGGAGGAGAAAGCCAAAGGATGTGCTTCGCTAGCAAAGGTGGAGGTGATGCGCCAGGGCCAAGGTAGATGTGTAGAAAGGCGGAAAAACAAAGGGGGTGCCCGACAGTGTTGGTTTAGGACTTGTGGGTTTAAGTTAGAGGTAGGAGAGATGGCGACTTTACGTCAACGATGATGGCGCTTTGTCAGAAGAGGTAAGCGAGAGGGCGAAAAGAAAGGGCGAGCTAACTACTGAGGAAAGAGTTGAAAAAGTGTCACTGACACTGGATGAGGAGGGAGAGGATAAAAGGCTTCCTTACCACCCGTTAGGGTTTAAGAAGAGATGCCCAAAACGATGGCTAGGTTGTGATGAAAAGACAATGGTGGAGGGGGGACGCATCGTTGAAGGAAAGCACATTGCCCCTCCTTGGAGCAAGAGGAGAAGGAGAGCTGGTTGCGGCACGATTTAGGTTTTCACTCTAGAGAAAATTAGGGAAGATATTTGAAGAGAGAAAGAAAAGAGCTATTAAAAAAAAAGCAACAATATATTCATGAAGAACAAAAAAAACGGCTGTGAAGTGTGCCAACCACATAAGTAGAAAATTCAAGGAGTGGCAACCATAACCAATAAGTTTTAAGATCTACGGCTGAATGCAATTGCAATGGTTATTCAAGTCTACTCAATGAAAAAGTATGTCTTGAAAACTATTTTACAATGAAGCCTAAATCATAGACTGAGTTGGTAGTGCTTTCGCCTCAATACACTACACCAATGTATATAATATAACCTGACCAGTTCTGCTTCTAAAATCAGACTTAACCAATTAAATGTATGGCTTACAGAACTATTTGAGACAAATTTTGCTCGTATGTGGAAGTAGAAAAAACTTTGTCATTTCATTTTAACCGCCAAGAAAAGAAAATTGTAGGTACAATGTTTTCAAATAAGTTAGGATTGCATGGAGAACAAGAATTTAAGAGAACGATGTCATACCTCAGGTGAACCGGGTGCAATCCCAATCAAAACCAGCCACTTCTCGGAAGGATCACACCGATAGTTTATAATCTGATTGTTTGCCAAATTGGCTGTTCTTTCGAACACTTTCACAGGTTCAGAATCACCTACAAGAAACAAGAGTGATAACATATATAAGTGAATCTATACAACAAATTGTTTAATATCTGAATAATTACTTGCAAGGAAAATAGAAAATATTCCCAACCTTCAATGGACCAATGATATACTGCAGTTTGTGTGACCAAGCCCAACGTCTTAGGGGTTATCCACTTCCAAAAGACGACCTATAAATAAAGAAAATTCATGAGTGATAGGTACTAATCTCAAGTAGAAAATCATGCTCTACAAAAATCATAGAATGGAGTTCCAACCTGCTCGGGCATCAAATGTGATTTCATCTTCGCCTTCATCTCAATGTTGAATATTTGTAGGTGGTCTTGAGTTGACCCCTGGACTTGAGCTACATAATGGCGCAAAATAGGTAAGTAAAGTTAAAAATACGAGGAAAAAAAAAGGAGGAAGAAGAAGAAAAGTAAAAATATATACACAACTAATGGGTAGAAAACCTGTACCAAACGTATTTCTATTTTCACAAACATAAAACATATAGTGAGTTCAGTTCAAAACAGTCACTGCATGAAACACAGGCGTTCAAGTTCAGTTAGCATACTTCAAAATTCAAATAATAATGATTATATGAATCTTGTCATTCTAGACGAATGAGAATCTGTGTGTATTAGAATGTCTCTTTCCGACCATATATTACATTATTTACGCATTGATTTTAAAACTCCAGTTAAGGAATGTATACAGTTGGAACTCAAAAATCATTTGAGATACTAGGCCAAGCAAACCCAAATTAGACAGAATTCAAAATCACATTTCACTAGCTTGACCATCATGAAACAATACAAAGTTGTAGAAAACCATTGGAAGAAATCTTCCACAATGACACAGGAGCAGAAACAAAATCATCGATTTGAAATCTATGTTTCTTATACTAGCAGCATGTCTACCACCACAATATTTGAAAACAAAACTATCAACTCAACATAACCATGCAATATAACCATACAATACCTTTCAAAGCCAATATTCTAGAATTAGGATTCATAAGTGCCGAGTCCGCAGTAATAGGCCTCCTCAACGGCTGCATTGGCATGCTCATATCAATAATAACAACACTGTTCTGCGGTGATGTTTCTCGAACACAAATATACTTATCCGATTCCATCGTCACGTGCGTGAATGTTATGAATTGCGGATTAATACCAACGCTCGGAAGCTGCAAATCCATCAGATCACAAAATTCGATCAGTTAGTAAGTATTTCTATATATAATCAATCTTGCCGGAATAAAATTGGCAGGCTCAATAGGCAAAAACTAAAATCCAGAAATGAAGAGTCAAATACAAGATAGACAAAAGAAAGTCGCAGATCTAAAAGAGACAAGTATCGGATCTGAGCCAACTACAACAAGAAATACAAAATCAAAACAACCTAAATCGAATAATCAAGCAGGTAGCAAAGGATGCGAACTCGGAACGAAATTGAGCAATCTAAGACTTGGCTAAATCGACTAAAACACAATTACAATCTGGAATTAAGCTTAAAAAGTAGATAATTCAAAAATTTATTGAAAACAGGAAGCAAGAAACGTACCGTTATGGCTTCCTTCATGGTGATCGGTGCGTTGGCGGCAGCCATGATGGCTCGATATGAAGAACACGCCCGGATCTAAGAAGACAGCACAGGCGAGATAGAGAGGAAGAAGAAAGAAAACGGAAGTGAAGGCCAAGGCGAGATCTGAAGCAACGATGAAACCCTCGGACCCTCGGATCGACAGAGGGAACGGAGAGATCTACAGAAAAGAGAATGGGAAAAAGAGAGGAGAAGAAAGAAGAAGAAGAAGAAAAGTAAAGAGAGTGGGAATATATAATCTGCCTCAACTATGATGCTAAAAGGAAGTGATTTTTCTAATGTAATAATAATAATAATAACACATATTTTAAAAATTGCAAAATATTTTTTATAATAAACCCCTTCTTCTGAGTGGGTGACTCATTAATTTCATTATTCGGTCGAAATAAAAATAAATTGTAAAATAAATTGAAGTTGAAAAATGGGATAAAAAATTATGAAAAAAAAAGGGTTAAAAAATGCAGATTGGAACCATGCCAGGTTTGCATTTGTGTACGAGTCTCGAGACAGAAATGAATAAATATGAATTTGGAAACCAACTCCACCTGTGGGGCATATTCGAAACCAGTTGTATTTTATTTTTCATTTTCCTTTTTTCTTTCTCAAAATAATTGTAATTATTTAGGATAGAGATTTTTTTTAGAATTCGTGGATCAATTTGCAAATGCAGGCTACTGTTGTTTTAAAAAATAAAAATGAGTATACATTTTATTTTTAAATGAGTAATCTCGTGATTGAACATATAATATTTTATTTTAAATGGTTATTGAGGATTAAAATTATAAATAATATCTTTTCTATGGTGGGATTGTTGTCCTCCACATCCACTGCCCTGCTTTGTAAAAAAAAAAAAAGGTTATTCATGATTAAAATTATATATTTTATTTATCATATTTTAAAACATAATGTTAAGTTGTTATTTTATTTACCTTTATGTAGTGCACATTAAATTTATCTCTCAATATATTAATTTTGTAATGTTATTTTATTTTAACTATAACTATTTTTTAAAATATTTAGCTGGTAACGAAATTTTAGTTTTCATTTTTTATTATTTTTATTTCAATTATATTCTTCGCATTTACTTATTGAAAACTATCACAGCACTTATAAAGACTAATATTTATTTCTTTAGTACAAACTAGGGGAGTGAAATTACAATACCAATTAAAGGATCTGTTGATGTTGAACTGGTTTACAACTAAACAATGAAACCACTTATAAAAACTTTATTGGTTGAAGATTGTTGATGAGACTTCTTGAAGACGGTTGATATTACTATTATTTATTTATTTTAATTACAATAATTAGGGGCGGAGAAACTCGAATCTAAAACCTTTAGATCATTAAATAAGATTTGATACTAGTTGAGTTATTACTCTGTTAGAGAAAACGGTTGATATTGTTGATTCAAAATTATATGTACATTAATGGAATACTATATAGTATAATGATTAAAGTTTATTTTTAGCTATACAACTTACCATCATAAATGAAGTATATTTTGTTTTATAACGGTACATTAATAGTAACATTGAAATTCGAAGTTGCAATGTGGTGACAAAATCATGCGCATTTCGATCAAAAAAAAAAATAAAAAAAGATTTACTTTCGTGAGGAAACTATGACTATATTGTCACTATAAATAAAGTTTGCTGCCTAGTTAATTTGATTACAACTTTCTTATAAACAAGAAAAACAAAACCAATACATTTAAGTGGAAAATCTACGCGATAGGATGATGTGTCATATTAGAAGGAGTGTTCGTTTCACGTATTTGAGTTAGAGACTTTATTAACTCCTCCTAAAAAATTTACATTCAAACGATTTGTTATTGTCTCTCATCATTTCTAATTACTAATTTTAATCATCTATTTATAATTACTCACTCATTTTAATTATTTATTTCAAATCAATTAAAATAACTCATTTAACCATTTATTTTTAATCATTTATTTTTTAACTACTAATTACTTATTTTAAATATATATCTAAATAAGATTTTGACTACAACTCTTCTATACAAACTACATTCAAATGAGTTTTTGACTTCAACTCTTAATTTTTAACTACTCAATATAAATCTTCAATTGCTAAATCCTACTCAAATATGTGAAACAAACACTCCTAATTCAATTACAAGTCCTAGTCAGCAGTTGGCAAAAGGGAAGTGATGCATCTGTGATGCATCTAGGCCTCAAAAGCATCGGGCTGGGCCGACACAAAACATGCGGCCCATTTTATGTTGGGCCTATCATCAACTGAGTAGGCACTTCGTGTTATTTTCTTTTGGAAATCCTGCCACGCCGTGCTGGTGGGTCGATTTTTTCTTTCAGTAATGAACAATAAAAACAAACAAATAAATCGAGTAAAATTTTGTTTTATTTTGATTATCAGACTTTTTAACACAAGTTTCACATATTTGTTTGTTTTCTTCCGTTTAACGAGTTTCATTTTACTATGATATTTTTCAAATTTCTTTTTAAGTATTTTACAGATTGAACATTTAAACTCATAACTTTAAGTTTATGAATACGATAATTAATTATTGTTATTGTTAGTCATATTTCTTCTCCATTAATACATTTGGATTCCATTGTCAGCCAAACTTGATGCATGTTGTAAAACAAAACAAAATGACATCAACAATGTGTTGTTTTTTTAAAATTGTAAACGAAAATCTTATGGGATCTATGGGATCTTTTAATGTTAAAACATATATATGTCAAAATAAGTATAGTTTTAGTGTTATATTTTTTATTTTTTAGTACAAATTGAGGGAGGGGATTACAATATCGATTCTTTCAATGTTCGAACCTGGAACGCTGGTGTTGAAATGGTTTACAACCAAACAATGAAATTATTGCGCCACTGACCCTTTCGATATAGTTTTAGTGTTATGATGTATGAATATAATAATTATGAAATCTATATATTTTTTTTGAAGTGTATATTATTATTATATACTATTATATAATAATTTCGAGAATTTCAAATGGTTGTGAGTTGTTTTCCATAAAGTACATCAATTTTTTTTTTTATTGCACTATTTAGAATAGGGGAATCATATACATGTCATCACTTTATCAAATTATGCTTCATGCCACTTGAGATCAACTCTAATTAATAAGACTTCTCTTAATTGAATTGTTAACTTTATAAACGTGATTACTTTTGTAGTAAGACGTCAAAATAATAAGATAAGATCTCATCGCTAATATATTTTGGTATTATCCTCCATTTTTTAAGAAGTGTTCATACTCTAAATTTTTTGTAATTAGAGAAAGAAAGTGTAAATTACATATATCTCAATCCTAAAACTAAGTTGAGTTCAACGATATTGTTATATGATTTAATATTTAAAAAATGATGGATTCGAATCATCTGCCTTTCATTATTATGAATTTAAAAATAATTAAGTCGAAATACATGTATCACTAATTAGGAACAAAGTTATAAACCCTTGGACCCTTTATTCTTTATTAATAGTTGTTTGGTAAACTTACGATACTAGTCAATATTAATTTATTTTATAAATATAGTAATTTTTTAAAAAAACTAGTAAATATAGTCCTATGGTACCATTTTTTTAAAAATGTATTATTGTTCACCGGTGCAAATATTATAAAATTTGCACATGATGATAATTATTTGGTGGGAAGAGATGTACATTTCCTTTTTTTATGACCAAAAATCAAAACTTCATTCATACATACCCTAAACTTAAACGTAATTAAATTTCTCCCATATTCTCTACATTGGACAAAGCTTACGCATTTTTTTTATATTTGAATATCAATTTATCATTTTCCTTTAACCTGACCCAAAAAAAAAAAAAAAAAAAAAAAAAACACAAACTCAACCGGAGAAATGTGTAACAAAAAATGATACAAAAAAGAGAAGAGTGGAGGGTATATATTGGAAATTGTTAGGAGTCGGAAATAATACGAGCGTAAATAAACTCGTTCCAGGTATCGGGCAGGCCGGGCAGGCACCAGTGGATGCAATCGGCGTAGTTGGCGGGGTCGGCCTGCTGGTCAGCGGTCAGCATTTTGCCTTGCCGGATGGTGTGAACGGAGGTGTGGGCGTCTTTCCGGTACTCCGACAGGGCGGTGATGTTCAGGAAATGGACCGGCACTTTAATTGTCCGTGTCACGTTCACGGCGGCGTAGAATAGACGCCGGTCAGTGCCCACTTCTAACGGCTCCGTCGTGTTTAGTATTGGCATCGTCTCTTTTGCGCATTTTATTCCGTCCGGGTTGTTCCAATCCAAGCTCCTGTTTCACAAACCAAACACACGTTGTCTTAACAGAATGTGGGTGGCACGATTGGTTATATGGTGTTAAAATCTATTTTCACTCATTCAATCTCCGGAATGGATATATGACTTTTGTTAACGTAAATATTATAAGATCTCTTAATTATTGGACATAAACTAATGTCCTCCAGCAACTGCTCATGTGATATATTTTAAGTTATATTAATAGAAAGTATTCTAAATAGTTTAGTAGTAAAAAATATGGATTTAACAATGATTTGCTACTTAAAATTTGTATTTTTTTTTGCTTGAAGGGTAAAAATTGTACACTCAAATAAAAATAAGTATGAGAGACTATAGGGTTCCACCTCAAAACCAATTGGTAATGAGGGGAGTATTCTACATCTCTTATAAATGAGGCCACAAGGTGAGTATCTCCAACATTCCCCCTCAAGATGGCGGCCATATATATGGGAAATGCCATCTTGAACTAGATCCAAATTTGTGGACCGAAAGACCCGCTTAAGCTTATGCCCGCTTGGGTGGGGTCCACACCCGCTTTAGAATTCAAAGCATTTTGGGTTGGATCGGAATTTTTGGGGTCATTACCCACATTAAGCTCTGATACCATACGAGAGACTATGAGGTTCCACCTCAAAACCAATTGGTAATGAAGGGAGTATTCCACATCTCTTATAAATGAGGCCACAAGGTAGTATCTCCAACAATAAGTAAGAAAATCTTTAGCATTTAAAACAAAATCTAATAATATCGGATATAATCGATCAATATTCAAAATTAGATATAAATAAAATATCAAAGCTACCCTACAAAATTGATTCATTAAGTTTGCATTTTAAAATAATTTTGTCTTTTGAAATGATTTACGTGAAGCAAATGGCTCCACAAGGGACTTCAAATTCAATCATAGTGACCAAACTAAGAAAGGAGGGAGAAGTGGATTTTTTTAAAAAAATGCACAATTTACGGTGTTAGTAATAATTAATCCCCTACATTTTTTATTTTGATCAATCACTTTTTTTTTTTTTTAATTGATCAATCACCTTCGAAAGTAGGTTAAGTATTGCAAATAACCCTTTTATACTAAATTTGGTAAATCATCACAATAACACGAAGGATAAAATTGTCCTATAAAAAAGATTATTGTTTTGTGCAATTTCTCCTCCTTCCCTTTTCCCTTTCTTCTGCAACTTATTTCCGGTAAGCATTTTTGTTCTTTCATTCTTTCTTTCTTTCTCGTCACAAAAGTTAAATTTAGACATTTAGGCCCCGTTTGATAATTATTTGGTTTTTTGTTTTTTGTTTTTGAAATTTAAGTCGATTCTCACTAAAATTTATTACAATGTCTTCCACCATTTCTACCATATATCCATCTTTCCTTAAGAAGGTAGAAGAATACTAACCAACTTTTAAAAACAAAAAAAAATAGCTTCAAAAGTTTGTTTTTATTTTTAAAAGTTGGTTGATATCCTCCTACATTCTTAAGAAAATATTGATATATTGTAGAAATGGTGGATGGTGTAGTAATTTTTAATGGGAATAAACTTAAATTTCAAAAAAATAAAATAAAAAATCAAATCATTATCAAACGGGATCTTAACTTTATCTATTTTGTTTAAGTAAAGTTATTGATACTACCCCCACTTACACATAAATTATTATGAGAAAAACTCTTCTACACATGGATGTGTAGAGGAGCTCTACATTTGACCTATGTGGCACCCTTTGGTGCCACACAAATTTATACAATAATTGAAAACATTAAAAAATAAAATTATTTGTGTAGCACTAAAAAGTATCACATAGGATAAATATAGAGCTCCTCTACATATCGAGGAGTTTTTCTCAATTATTATTGTAAATGAACTAAAGATTTGGTGGAATTGTCACCAAAATTCACTGATGGTGATGTCTCTTTTATCTCTCCATTAATTCAACTACACTCCAAGTATTATTAGGTATTTCCTTTGTATGAATCATTTACGACCACTAATATTTAATTAAACACCATGTGTGGAGATGTTCATAAGAACCCCACTCATTTTAATCATCATTTATGTTATAATTTTAACTAAATTCTGTTGGAGATTATTGGCAAGAAATTCGTGGAATTGAGTTTTTTAGGAGAAAATATTATCTATTTATATTCAACTAATTTTGTTTGATAATGTTTTAAAATAATTATTTTTTCATTAAAAAAAACTATTAATTTTTAATTAGATACTTAAATATTTATTAAAAATTATTTTCAAAAAAAAATATTGAAAAATAAACTTATTTAAATAGATACTCCTACTTAAAAAAAATCAATAGTTCAATCTGGTCTCACTAATTTGTGAGAAATTCCTTTCACCATTTTCCATTATTTACCTAAATAGGGTTTCAAATATAATTATTACTAACCCAACTCTATTAGAAAAAGACATCTCTACCAATTAATATATGATAAAAGATAGAAAAATACTTGATATGAAGAGGAGACATGCTACTGAAAAAGATAGTTGTGCGATTTGGATCCACATTTTGTTCAACCCATCTCATCCACGTATTCAACACTCTTCTATATGCCATTGGTCTATCGATTTCATCATACTCTGTTGCTCCTTCATCAAATGATCCACGTCTATCACGTAATTATAATCCATTAATTCACCAATATTAAAATCGCACGTCCAAAAGAGTGAAAATCTCGTATCAAATATATATAGAAAAAATGTAGACTACTACTTATATCACAAATTAATTTTAGATAAATATACACACTATCTAATAACAACATGATATTTAAATCATAATCGAGGAAATTTTGCAATTAAAACAAAAGAAAACAAATACTTACAAAACTTTCATGTTGAAAGTATTCATCCACCAAATGTAAGTGTTAAAAACGAGATAGTCCACATTCTTCCAATTCTCCCCATGCTTGTTAATGGACTCGGGCATGATGATCCGGTTTAAAATACTGTGCATCGTCGGATCATCCGAATTTGACTCCACCAAAAACGGGGCCCAGTAAAATTCCACTGTGGCATTATAGTCCTGCACGCACACGATCATTTACCCTGAAATCTTCGAAACAGAATAAATCCAAAGCAAGGGGTCCACGTATTACTCAAAAAATGCCAATTTTCAATTGAACCGGCCGCCGACGATTACGGACCGACCGAAAATCGTTACCAATCAGACTAATAAACCCTCTTAATCATCATTATATATATGCGCAATATGTTTAATAAGTAAAATACCGAATATTTAATTAAAACCCTTCAAATTGAATTAAAAGCGAAAAGGAAAGAAATTATACGTCAATTTTAAAGATAGCGAGTGAACCGGTCTTGTTCAAGCTTTTTCTGCCTGGAGGAATCACTGATTGAACCAAGCAAACCATGGATTCCCATTGGTTTCTATTCAACGAATCTCCCACAAACATCAGCCTCTTTCCTCTTAGCTTCTCAAGAAGCAATCTAGCTTTGAATCTAAAAAAACAAACCCATAAATTAAGTAATTAAATTGAGAATTAATTTGTTTGAAATCGAATTTTTTTGATTAAAGCCTTACTTGGGCAAAGAGCAATCTCTGGGTTGCCATCTCCAATTCTGAAAAAGTGAATCTTTTCTTCCATTTCTCAAGCAAGTAACTTGAGCTGTGAGGAATTCACATTCATATTCTTTATACAAAGGATAAGAATTGTTATCAAAAACCCAATCGCCGTTATACAAATCGCATTCTTCCGGTGGCAATTCGACATCGTCGTCATCTTCTTCCTCAACCACGGGCAATTGCTCGATCTTTTGATTGCTCTGTTCTTCCTCTTCCTTCGAAACAGTCGCTTTCGATTCATCCGATTCCGAGTCTGTCTCTTCCGAATTCTCAACGCGCTGCTCTGTTGGAAGGGTATTGAAAACAGGGGAGGAGCTCTGTTTTAAGCCCTGTTCTTGAACCTCCTCTGTTTTCGGCCCGGAAAATGGAAACTCGGCAATGGACTTAACGTCTTCATTGTACATGAAAACCCCAAACAGAAAAACAGAAAAAACAACAGCGAATATAGAGAAATTGTTGTTTTTTCGAGCCTTCATTGCGGCGATTTCCGATGAGAAAAGAGAAAGCTTGCGGCGAGACGGCTGCATTCGTGAAGAACAAGAATAAGAAGAAATGAAAAAAAAATTAGTAACGGGTTTGAAGAGAAGGAATTGAAAATATAGAGGGAAGAAAAAGAGAGAAACTTTACGTTGAGAATTAGGTTTTCGTTAGTCTAATTGAAATTGGGTGGAATGGATTTGTCTGTAAACAAAGAAAAATTGCTTATTTTTTCGTTTCTGGTAGAAAAAATGGAGTGATTTCGAAGTTTGTGAATCGGTTGGTTTCGAGCTCGTTTTCGAATCTGAGTTAGTGAAGTGGACCAGAAGGTTAAAAAAATGGGATTTTCCCCATCATTTCAAGTGTTGGGTGTTGAAGAAGAAGAAGAAGAAGAAACAGTTGGGATGATGCGTGGAAATGAAGATCTCTGTAAAAAAGTCAAACAATATGGAATTATACGGTAACTTAACTGGTTTGATCTGACGGCCATACTCCGTCCCATCTCTTGTGGGGCCTTCTTAGATGGAGGGTCCCGATTCTTTCCGGCCCCCTTGTACTCGCCATCTTGGTGGGTCTCCTTTTGTGGATATGATCTATAATCGCATGGCCGCGAGTTCTGGAAGGGCCGTTTGTTTGGCCGTAGGATTTAGTTTTATTGATTATTTATTCAATATTTATATTCAAACGAATTTTTATTTTTAAAAATAATTTTTATTTTTAATCATATAATTACTCAATATCTCTAACCATTCATTTTAATTATTTATTTTAAATTGATCAAAATAATTTATTTTTAATATTTTTATTTTTAATTATAAAAATAATTCATTTTAAATCTACATCCAAATAAGATTTTGAGTGTTGACTCAAACTCCTCTATATAAAAATTACATCGAAACATGTTTTTGGGCTAAATTAAATCCTACTCAAATATGTCAAACAAACGGCGTCAAATAAAAGGTGTGATTAGAAGTATAAATTAATTAGGTTAGTTTAAGGGGAAAATACATTTTCAATTTTAGTCCAAATATTTCAAGATGAAGTCAGTTGAGCTCACCAATCACACTTAGATCAAATTCAAATTTCAAAAATCTAATTCAGTATTTTTATTTTCAATGGAGGATACTTATTATTTATATTTTAAATCAAACATTTTCAAAATTATATTTAAAAAATGTTCACACATTTAGATTAAAATAATTACTCTATCCAATGGAGTAATTATTGAAAAATAAAGTAGACAAAAACATATTTTTATCTAAGAATGCTTATCAGTAAGTAAGAATTTTGTTAACTTAAGATTAAAAATAAAATAAAAAATTTTGATTTTAAAATATAAAACCAAATATAAACTAGATCACAAATATATTTTCCCCTTAATTTAATTATGTGGGCCGGTCCAAGCCTCGAGGAGAGACCAAATAGCCGAATAAACCGCAATCATGCCGTCTATGAAGATAATATTAACTAATTTTCTTGATTTCATTTTTTTCCTTCTTTTTACTTAAAAAAAAAAGAAGTGAGAAAGTCAAATCATTTAAAGAAAAAATGAAATCAAAATCGACGTAGTACTCAATGTTTAATAAATGGGACAGCGGCTAGTCTAAAAAAAAAAAAGAGTAAATGGGACAGTTTAATTTATCGCATAATCCACTACCGAGACTCAGAATTAATGTACTCTGAGCAAATAAAAAACCTAAAAATATCTATGAGTCAGAATTAATGTTATAATTATGTTTTTCTAAATAGATCTGTGATACACTGATTTCATTATTTAGGTATAAACTAATTTAATATAAACGTCACAGTTTTTGATTTTTAAACAATGAGTTAATCGTAGAAAAGTAACCAAAAAAAGTGAAAATTAACGTGACTACGTGAGCATAACGAAGAGTATACTGATAGACAAATTCATAAAATCTTGAAACAAAGGGTTTATATGAAATTAAACTTAATAATATTTTGATCTTTTTGTTGAAGGAACATTTTGAAATTTAAATCTTAAATGAAAAAAAAGGTATGGATCAACTAGAAATTAATATTCTTTTGCAATTAGTTAATATATTATTAATAGCTTGATTGATTTAAAGCGGGCACGGTTTTAAGCGCCTCTAAAAAAATTGGAAAGAAATTTCCCCGCTTGGTTTCAATTCCTAGCCAGGAAGACTGGCTAACAATAACATTTAAATTCATTTGTTGCTTTCAAAAAAAAAATTCATTTGTTTGAGCTTTTTAAAGTTACTTTTGGAGTGTGGTGGAAGTCTTACGTTAACTTATTTTAAAGTAGACAATAACATACTATGGTAGTAATGTGTCATAAGTTCCATTATCTCTACTCATAATTATATATCGATAGGTTAATATGTAATTATTAACTTTTATGTTAAGCAGGTTAAGGGAAGGAATCTAACTTTTTAAAATTTGTAAGGATAGATTTATTCTAGGCTAAATATTGTCATTTCTTAAGAAATGAAAACAAATTCCCTTATAAATTGCTATATTAAATTTACTCTATGCTCATTGCTCTAAATTCTTTCTTTGATCTTGGAAATGATTTTATGACTAAAATAAAAAGGAAAGAGAGAAGAAAGGGAGAAGCTGCATTAACATAATTAACCTAATGGAGTTACATGTTGGAAATAAAGGAGGGGTTGGTAGGAAGTAGACATCTAGATTAATTAGAAGGTTAAAATTTAAATCTCTCCAAACCCAATGGAAAGAGAAGAAAGAACCTTCTTTTATTGGTTAAGGGTGATGTTTTTGACCTCAACAACCACCATAATGAACATTTGTTGCATAATTAAGACTCATACATCATAATTATCTATTTTTGAACAAAAATTTATTGGAAAATTATTAGGTTATCTCTTAGAAAAGTAAATGCTAAGGAAAGCAATGTTCAACTTCTCTTTCTGTTTGACAGAATATTTATTGAGTTTTTTTTTTTTTTTTTTTTTATAAAAAAAAAAATTGTGTCACTGCACATGTTTGAAGGGTAGTTTGATGGGTGAGACATCACTTTTTTTCCAAGCTAAGGCAGCTTTGGATTGGCCTCCAATCATGATCAATTCAACTTTGCATAAACACCCCCCAAAAGGTCTTCTTGATCTTTTTATTTTTTGGTTGGATTTTGTGTTAAAAAATGTTGATTATTTATGCACTAAGTTAGGACTTAGGGAGCTCAAATGTTGAACTCAATGTGAAATATAATTTTGTGTGTGCTATTTATTTTCATTTTTATATCATTCTTCTTTCTTTCTTTCTTTCTTTTTTAAAAGAAAAATAGTTTGATTTGCTTCATGATGTTTAATTGATTAGGTACATAAAATTAGTCCTTAATATCCTCGAGAAAGAGATAAAATTCGAGATGAAAAATGGTTTAAGTTTGTTTTGAATAGACGTGCAAAAATATTACAGGAGTGTTTGAAAGTAAGAAGTTGAATGCGAAGAATAAGAAAAATGATAATTATTTGGGTTTGATGAATCACAATTTGTTTTTATAATATTATTTTTCTGTAACAAATTTTTTATCCTCTCATAATTACTTACCACTAAACTCATAAGGAAACTTGTTTTTATGTTTTTGTTAATTATTAATTGAAATATGTTTTCATTTTCTCTACCAAGTATATATATTTTTGTTGAAAAATTGCCACACGTACGGCTTATAACTCAACACCAAATTGGACAGGTGTAAGCAGATTATAAGAAGTATATATGCTATTTTCTA